>JAKCPI010026380.1:0-21335 GCA_023213315.1 Euborellia annulipes | reverse complement strand
TTACCTTTTATTAATTTAAATAAAATAAAATTTAATATAATTATTTAATTATAGAATTTAAATTGTGAGATTTAATTATTTCTATTACTCAATACCCATATGAAACTCTGAAACTACTTGACGAATTTTTATGGGTATTTTTTTTAGAGTATTTAACGGAGGCAATTTTCGTTTTAAGAGTGCACATTCGTGTTCAGGGTACCCAACTTTCTTATAATCAAGTGTCGAATTCACTTCAATAAAGATTAATATCCAAGTAAAAATAAAAATAATCAATTTCAGGACTTTGTTTCAACGAAACTGTCAGCTAATTAAAAATTCTGAAAAAATAATTATTAATATATAACACTGCATGTACTTTCAAATTTTGAATGTTGTTCCTTAATTTAGCAATTTCTTCTCTATAACTTCACTTTAACGTCATAATAATAAAAAAAATAAGCATCATTTCACAATTTTTTGTTCTTAGAGAGGACAGACACTAATAGAGATAATAGAAAAGAAAAATCTTTTAAAAACATCAGCGGTTTAAAGGATTTGAAAAATGAGTGAGATCGATCAAGAGAGAGAACAATGGAGGCAATAAATTAAGAGAGAGAGAGTAAAGGAAGGAAGGAAGGAAGGAAGAAACCCTTGAGAGCAGCGAGAGACCCTTCGTTTTAGTTAACGTCATTTTGAGTGAAATTCTATTTACCGATATCATCATCATCATCATCATCTACTGAGAGATAGATAGATATATAATAGCTTCATTTACGTAATAATAATAATAATAATAATAATAATAAGAGAGAAACTGAATTTGCCAATACCAACCGCGTCAGCTCAAGAGTCAATTAAAAAAAAAAAAAATTTGGTCAATTAAATCAAGAGTTAACTCGTTTGAAAAAAAATAAAAATTCATTCCACTGTTTCGACTTTGGAGTATAATTATATTATTAGAAATATTAAGTATTAAGAAAAACACTATTAAATAATCTACAAAAAAAAAATACCAATAAAAATTCGTCAAGTAGTTTCCGAGTTTCATATATGGGAAATAGAAAATGAAATAATTAAATCTCACAATTTATATTCAATAATTAATTAAATAAAATTAAATTTTATTTAATTAATTATTGAATATAAATTGTGAGATTTAATTATTTCATTTTCTATTTCCCATATATGAAACTCGGAAACTACTTGACGAATTTTTATGGGTTTTTTTTTTTTTTTTGTAGATTATTTAGCGATGTTTTAATTACTTAATATTTCTTAATAATATTATTATACGCTAAAGACGAAACAGTGGAATGAAGCCAAACAAATGGATGCTTTTGGAATGCAAGCGCATGAGATTAATAAAATTTTATTTACTTATTGGAATAGATGACCAGACTGTAGTTTATTGGTTTCGGTTGATAAACTTCATCAGGCCTGTAATATTTAGAAAAATACACTTACCCTAAATTATATGTATGGACTAAATAATATTGGTAGAAAATAAGAGTATATTAAAAAAAAAAAAAAATGATGATGATCCTAACCGGGAATGAAACGTCAGGGTGAGACAGATTAATAAAAAGAAAAAGATCTTCTCTTTTATTTTCTAAACATATTACTAAATCTTATGTTAGGCTGGACAGTATCTTCATTATTGTCTAGGATGAAGTTCCTCGATTGCTGACCGAAATGTTCTGAGAAAGGTCACGAATGGCGACCGAAACGTTGAAAAAAATTTCCTTGCCTACAAAGTTTTCCATTTTCTTTTATTAAGCATTTAATGAAAGATAATTCCGAAAGTAATCAATGAATATTTTCTTTTGCCTCCTCTGACGTCACTCATCTAAACTTTTTATAGATTTTTAATAATACTATTTATTTAAAAAATCAAATTTTTTTTTAGAGAGAGATAACCATCTCTATCTTCTCGTCTGCGTGATTTGAATACGTTATTTGATTTTTCTTTTTTTCTTTTTTTCAACTTCCTATTTGAATATTAATAGATATTAATAAATGATAATAAAATGGGGGACAAAATTCAATTTTAGGACAGAGCGAGGGGGGGGAGATGCTATGATATTATCTCATTATTACTAAGCTTATTATAAATAGAATAGAATAAATTGACAAGATTTATTTATATGTCAGAGAATTCCTTTAAATAAAAAAAATCTGGTGTGACAAAACACAGAACAGAACATAAATCTCCAATCTATTTTAAATATATAATCTGCTGTAACAAGCACAGAACACAAAATAAAACTCCAAACATTTTTTTAAATAAAATTCTGGTGTGACAAGCACAGAACATAACATAAATCTCCAAACTTTTTTTAATAAAAAATCTGGTGTAACAAGCACAGAACAGCAACATAAATCTCCAAACTTCTTTTTAATAAAATCCTGGTGTGACAAGCACAGAACAGAACATAAATCTCCAAACTTTTTTTAAAATAAAATTCTAGTGTGACAAGCACAGAACACAACATAGATCTCCATTCTATTTTAAATAAAAAATCCTGGTGTGACAAGCACAGACAGAACATAAATCTCTAAACTTTTTTTAAATAAAATTTTCAACCTTTTTATTTAAATAAAAAATCTGGTGGCCCAAGCACAGAACACGGCATAGATCTCCAATTTATTTAAAAAAAAAAAAACACCTTTAAATAAAATATAGTACAGTGATAAGCACAGAACTTATTCCAACTTTTTTTTTTTAAATAGACAATATGGTTTTAAAAGCTCAAAACTCAACTTTCTATTACCGAAGGGTATCTTGTCAATTTTATTTTTATGTCTACCTACCCCCACTGCATAGAACAATTAAATATTATGTAGATTTTCTTTCTTTAGGGTTGCCTTGCGGGTTGATTTTGCAAATCTCTCTATTTTTGTACTTTAAAATACAAATTAAGAGTTATTTGTGCTGTTTGTTCCCCCGTTTTCTTTTTTAACACGCGCTATTAAACAATCCCACAAAACGACAACTTAAAGAAAAAAAAAAAAAAAAAAAAAAAAAAATGATGTCAATTTTAATTTAATCCCATGGAATTTATTTAGCGCCCGCGCGCCTGTCTAAGCAATTCCCCCCCCCCTCCCCCCTTCCCTCTCTCGCGTGTTTGGGGATTCCCTAGGGATTTGCACTGAAAAATGTCTTTTCTTTATTCTCCTTCTTTTCTTTAGAATTTTGCATCTCATTCAAAAAAAAAAGAGAATTTACGTCTCTCTTGTTTTGTTTCCATTTCTTTCTTTTTTGTTGTTGTTGTTGTTGTGAGATACCTGAGGATGTCGGGAGGCATTAACAAAAATAAAAATAAATAAATAAATAAAAAGACGAGACAACATCAAAATCAATAAAAATAATTCTCTTGGGTAATTTCACAAATTTGTACAGTATGTACAGTCAATAAACAAAAAAAAAAAGAAGCTTTTAAAATGTTTGGTATCTAATTTTAATTTCCGCCAATCAAAACGTTGCATTTGTGTTGAACTACTGTGGGATGGAGAAGATTTTTAAAGTGAAACTTTTATTTGATGGCCTCAAATTCTTTTGCTCTTCTATCAGCATATCGCGTTACAAGCCATGACGTCACAAGCTGTGACGACAAAAATAGCAAAGTTGAAATTTAATATATATGACGAATTATAAAAAAATAATTGTGAGATTTAATTATTCAATTTTTAAATTGATAAAATATAATTTTTAAAATAAATTTAAAATGATTCAATTACTAAATAAATATTGTTCTCTGTCTTTAACATGCCTTTATTGATTATATAATACAAAACATTGTGTGGTTTTATGAAAGCACGATGCAAGTTAAACTTTTTTCGGATCGTAGGCGTTTAACTGAAAATTTTCAGAAAATTATTCAATTAAGGGTATTAAAATCGCCTTTTTAATCTTAATTTAATAATTGGAAAAATGGGAATGATAATGGGAAATCAATTGGCGTATGTTAAATTAAAAACTGAGAACAATATTTGTTTAGTAATTGAAGATTTGAATCATTTTAAATCTATTTTAAAAATTATATTTTATCAATTTAAAAATTGAAAAATTAAATCTCACAATTATTTTTTTATAATTCGTCATATATATTAAATTTCAACTTTCCTATTTTTGTCGTCATGGCTTGTGACGTCATAACTTGTAGCGTCACGGCCCTTTACGTGACGTCAACATGTTGATAGAGAAACGAAAAAATTTGTGTCGATCAAAATAAAGTTTCACTTTAAAAAAATATAAAGAAAATTAAAAATATCTACAGTATTTCCTTCAAATAGGCAAATTAGGCTATAACCTATAGTAGATTTCTTTTATACTATTTTAATAAAATAAATATTTTTAATTTTCTTTATTTTTATTTTATATTTTTTTTATATTGGTGTCAACCCTTTATAAAGTTGGTTGACACCCTCTGACTTAAATTCGTTCCGTGGCATCGAACAAAAAGAGTTACGAGGTTGAAACTTTATATTCAATTTAGATTTCCTGGCAAATGACATGAAGCTTTTGAACAAAATCGGTCAAAGAGTACTAATACTTTACTGATGTACTTTTTCAGTTTTTTTCGATTTTCTCAAAATTCGTTCCAACGATTTTGTTTAAAATTCATAAATCAACTATATTTTAGATTCTCTTTAAAATGTATATTCTCATTTTTCGATTGAAATCGTTTAAAGCACACTTTACTGATGTATTTTATAGAAAAGGAGAAATTGTTGATAAGAAAATTTAAATATTTTTACATCCTTATAATACTAAACATATCTCGATACAAAAAATCTGGTGTGACTAGCACAGAACACAACTTTCAATTACCGAGGGTAAGAGAAAGTTGTGCGACCAGTCACACCAGATATTAAATTATTTCAAGATCCCCAAATGTTAATATAATAGCAAAAAAAAAAAAAGAAAGTAGAAATTGAATTTCAAACTCTTTAGAAAAGATAAAATTTATTTTCAGGGCCCACATGTTTATTGTAGTTCCCCCCCCCCCCACCCGGAGAGTGAGAATCGACTCATTTGGGACCTCGTCTTCTAATCTAAAGAAAAAGTTGGGAACAAGTTGGCGATACACACACCTGCTCTATTTATTTACTTACTTTCGAGAAATTCGATATAGAAACACAAAAAAAGAAAGAAAAAGAGTATATAACTTTTATATAAAATTTCCTCTGTCTGTTCTATAAGTCTTTTAATTTATATTAAGGTTGTCCGTAAGTCGTAATAGAATCTAAATTTTTTTTAAGTGTAACTTTTATTTGATGGCCTCAAATTTTTACTTTCTCTTACCTATGTATATATGTAATATATATATAGAGAGAAAGTATTGGATTCATGTCAAAAATTCGATGTCGAGATTTTGATGGATCTTCACGTTTTGAGGTCCCCTGAATCCAAAAAAGTGGTTTTCGCGACATGGTCTGTCTGTGTGTGTGTCTGTCTGTGTGTGTGTGGGTGGGTGTGTGTGTGTGTTCAATTTTAAGCATGAAGGAATTGAGCTACGAGGTTGAAATTTTATATTTAAGTTAAACACCCCCGGGACCGGAAAATAAGCTTTTAATCAAAATCGGCCAAAGAGTACTAGTACTTTACTGATGTACTTTTTCAGTTTTTTCGATTTTCTCAAAATTTGCTCCAACGATTTTTTTTAATTCAAAAATCAATTATTTTTTAGATGTTCTTTAAAATGTATATTCTCATTTTGCGATTGAAATCTTCTGAAGACCACTTTACTCTTGTATTTCATAGGGAAGATAGGAGAAATGGTTTCCATGGTAACAAAATATAAATATTTTCCCATACTTATAAATTTTACATCTGAATTCAAATGCTCCGTACTGTCGGGAACTAAATATATGTAGACACAAAAAATCTGGTGTGACAAGCACAGAACACAACTTTCGATTACCGAAGGTAAGAGAAAGTTGTGTGCTGTGCGCCAGTCACACCAGATTTTTCGCTCTTCTATCAGCATGCCGTGACGCTACAAGCCATGATCAAAACCATGAAGTCACAAGCCGTGACGACAAAAAAAGCGCAAAGTTGAAATTTAATATATATGACGAATTATAAAAAAATAATAGTGAGATTTAATTATTCAATTTTTAAATTGATAAAATATAATTTTTAAAATAAATTTAAAATGATTCAAATATTCAATTACAAAATAAATATTGTTCTCAGTTTTTAACACATGCGTCTATTGATTTCCCATTTTCCAACTATTAAGTTAAGATTAAAAACGCGATTTTAATACCCTAAATTGAATAATTTTCAGTTTAACGCCTACGATCCGAAAAAAGTTTCACTTGTATCGTGGTTTCATAAAACCACACAATGCTATTTTTTTTGTTTTTTTATTAAAATTAAAATTTTCATAATTCATTGTTATAATTTAGTCATGACCTATCATTGGATTAAGTTATTAATTGAATTACCAAAAATAATAAATAAAAGAGTTTTGACTTAATATAGATCTAGCAACATCGCATTTAACATCTGTTTATGTTGATCTTGCTATTTATTTATAATATTACAATGAGTAATGCAAATAAGTTTAGGCCCAAAGGGCGGGCGATATGCGGGAAAAAAATATCGTCAATTGGAAAAAGAAAGTAAGTGAAAGCGTGAAACGCGTTGTGACGTTGCCGGATTGGTCTGAGTCACGCGACTTACTTATTTTTTTAAATATTACTGTCATTTTCGGGAATTTTTTGATTTTCTTGTTAAAATATTTTCGTCTTCGTCAGAAAATTTTGATTATATTTTTAACGTATTCTACAAAAGTTAATTGATAAAATGTAAGTTTTTTGTTTTTTTACCTATTACAGAGGCGGCTATATAATTCGATATGTGTGCGTTTCGTTGACATTCCCCATAGACTACATGTTAAATTTCATTTTTTTTTTTTTTAAATTAATTACACGATAATCCTGTGTCAGATCTGATTCAAAAAATTATTTTATACGTATGTGATAGTGATTAATAACATATTAAAAAATCGGTGTGAGTGGTCGCACAGCACATCGGTAATCGAAAGTTGCGTTCTGTGCTTTCCACACCAGATTTTTTGTGTCGACTCCAGAAGTTTGGGCGTCATATTTCTGAAACACTCTGTACATAATATAAAAACTACCCACGTTGTTGATTTTGTCACCTGATAAACGTAGATGTATACAATTAAAGAGAAATGGATATTAATATTTTTTTTTTATTTAATTATTAATTTCTTCAACTTTTTTTTTTGAAATCCAATCAAATAATTTTTTGTGACGTTGAATGATAATAATCTAATAAAAAAAGTAAAAAAAAAAGAGGGGGGGGGTAAATTTATTTATACCTTCTTCTTCTTCTTTATCTTATCTTGATTAAAATCTCTCTTCTCTCTACGTCACTTTTGATTAAATTTCTAATTATAAAATATTCTCTCTCTATATTTCAAAAGTATCAATGGGGAGATTGCCTTTTTTTTTATTAATAAAAAATCGAGAGTTCATCAAAAAAAAGACTGATTATCTCTGAATAAACTATAAAAAAAAAAATAAAAAAATAAATGACATTTGTATGATAAAAAATTTGGTGTGAATGGTCGCACAGCACACAACTTTCTCTTATCCTTCGGTGACCGAAAGTTGTCTTCTGTGCTTGTCACACCAGATTTTTTTGTGTCGACATATATTTAGTTTCCGCCGATATATTAGAATTCAAGATGTTTTCAAGATCACATACGTATAAAATAAAATTTTGAAGCAGATCTGATGCAGGGTTATCGTGTAATTAATTATTAAAATAATTGAAATTTAACATCTAGTCTAAGAGGAATATCGACGAGAAGCACACATATCGAATTATATAGCCACCTCTGCAATAGATACAAAAACAAAAAACTTACATTTTATCAATTCACTTCCGAGGAATACGTTAAACATAAAATCAAAAGTTTCTGACGTGGGCTTTTAAAGATATTTTAACCAGAAAATCAAAAAATTCCCGAAAATGACAGTAGGCAATATTTAAAAAATAATTAAGTCACGTGACTCAGACCAGTCCCGCAACGTCACATAAAATAATTCGCTTCCACTTACATTTTTTTTTTGTCAATTTACAATAATTTTTTTTCGTAAATCGTCCATTGTGTTTAAACTGATTTGCATTACTCATTTTAATATGATAAATAAAATAAAACAGCAAGATCAACATAATCAGCTGTCAAATGCAAATGTTGCCAGATCTATATTATGCAAAGAAATATTGAGACAAAAGTCATTCATTTCTTATTTTTGGTAATTACATTATTAACTTTATCCATGATAGGTCACGACTCAATTATAATAATGAATTTATGAATTCAAATTTTTCATTTTATTAAAAAAAAAAAAAAAATATTAGATTCTACGTATTATATGAGTTGCGGGGTACTATCCGAACAACCTTAATAGAACATAAAATATAATTCAAAAATCTGGTGTTACACACACAACTTTCTCATACCTTCGGTAATCGAAAGTTGTGTACTGTACTTGTCACACCAGATTTTTGTGTCGACATGTATTTAGTTTCCGACAGTACAGTATATTCGATTTTCAAGATGTAAAATTTATATGTGAAAATATTTATATTTTGTTACCATGGCAACCATTTCTTCTATCTTTTCTATGGAGTACAAGAGTAAAGTGGTCTTCAGAAGATTTCAATGACAAAATGAGAATATACATTTTATTGAGAATCTAAAAAGAATTAATATTTGAATTAAAAAAAAATCGTTGGAGCAAATTTAGAGAAAATCGAAAAAAACTGGACGTATTGGACAAACGTATTGGACAAAGTGCATCAGTAAAGTACTAGTACTCTTTGGTCGATTTTGTTCAAAAGCTTCGTGTCACGTCCCATGGGGGTGCCTAACTTAAATATAAAATTTCAACCTCCTAGCTCTTTCCGTTCTTGAGATATTTTGTTCACAGACACACACACACACAGACACACAGACAGACCATGTCGCGAAAACCACTTTTTTGGATTCAGGGGACCTCAAAACGTGAAGATCCATCAAAATCTCGACATCGAATTTTTGACATGAAACCAATACATTTATTGAGCCATCGTCAGTAAAGTGATCACATTTTCATTGAGACAAAGCGGGACAAATGGGATGAAATCGGCCGAAACAGTAACCGAAAAATCATTTGACCTAAGGCGGTCCAGGGGGAGGCCGTATAAAATAAATTTTAAAATTCTGAAATAAATTTAATTTGATGTTATATTATGACGTAAGCAACTCTCCCTCTCTTGTCTTCTTCCTCTTTTCATTTCTCTCACATGATTAAAGATTATTTCACAATTATTCCGTTGGCATTGTTAACAACGTTTCATCTCCTCTTTTCATGTTTCATGATAATAATATTAAAGTACAAGAAAATAAAGTGAAATGAATGACGTTAAAAGTAGAAAATGCGACACAACAAAGCGAATTGCCAACAATAAAGGACAAACGAAGACAGGAATAATAGAGACATTTCAAGCTAAATTGTTTACTCCTGGAACCACTCATCTGATGTGGATGAAAATAGTCCTAGATGGTTTTAATAGAAACGTATTGGACCGCAGAAAGCGGTAAAAATTACGATTAGCTATGCATCTCCTGGACCAAATCTTTTGATAGTTAGTAAGATGTTTGTCTCCAGTAATTTCATTATCCCCAGTCGAGTAAAAAAAATGTAAAAAAAAAAAATACACTAAGTGATATGTTTCAACATCTACTTGAAACATATTTCGACACTTGGTAGTTATGTGATACAAATACTTCACACCCAGTGTTGAAATACTATTCAAGTAGATGTTGAAACATATGACCTTGTGTTTTTAGTTTTAATTGAACTAATCATCAAAAAAAGATTTCAACTTTAAATCATTATATAGTGTATGTATATCAAAATGAAACAAAAAAATACGTTGTTGCATCATTGCAGATTAGCAATACCAAGCACGGCGAAATTTTGGTTGGGTGACCTCGAAGAATCAATAGCGTGTTGAACGCGGTCCTCGGTATATATATAAAAAGTAATTCTGGGACGAGATTTATTAGTCAGCTTCCTTAAATGCTACAGTCGTCAACATGGGATTTTCGGTGTGATGGTTTATTTAAAAAATAATTATTTTTATTAATTTTTCAATTTTTTCAGGCCAAATATACCGTTTGACATGAAAAAATTAAATAAATAATTTATTTAAAAAATAAAAATGATTTTTTAAGGTCTTGAAAAACCGTTATTAGCCGATTCAGAAGCTAGTTACTCTAGGCGGCAAGAGATGGCGTTAGTTCCTCCCATAGGGTAACAAGCGTTTTATTCCATTTTATTTGAAAGATTCCAGTTAATTAATTAAAGACAAACAATTAATTATTCTTTAACACAAAGATTACTATTAATATTTTAATCGTCCATCTTTTTCGATTTTTTTGAATATTTTTAATTCCTTTTACCTGTTTGATTGAATTTTTTTTTAAATTAAATGAATATTGAAAATATATAGAATCTGAGCGTATGAATGATTAAAAGAGTGTGAAAATGTGAAAGATGAATTAGGAAAAGTTAGAGTAAAGTTGAATTGTGGATAAAAGAAGTTTGAAGTCATAGAAAAAGACGTTAAGTCATAGAAGAAGACGTTACGTCAAAAAAGAAGACGTTAAGCAATAAAAAACACGGAGGGCCTGGGGGACTATGCCCCCCAGTGGGGGGTCTGGGAGGCGAAGCCCCTCAGCTAGCTACAAGAGCGAAGCGAAGCGTTTGTAGATAGTTAACAATAAGATATTTTTTTTTTTAATATCTTTTTTATACATATAGCCAGAAATAGTTATTTTATGTACCCTCAAGAAACCCAACATCTTGATCGAACCCAAAAGGGGAAATCAAACAAGAAGTAAATTGTATCTAATCCTAAATAAAAAAACTTATTCACCGAAAGCGGGCATTGTGGCTAGTTAGTAATAAAAAGCAACATTCTAAATGAGTTTCACAAAAAATAAAAAAAAAACCCATAAAAATCCGTCAAGTATTTTAAAAGTTTATATGGGAATTAGAAATTTAAATTAAATTAAATCTCACAATTATTATTTTATAATTAATTATTTATATTGATTTTTCTAAAATTTTTTTTTCTTATTTAATTTAATGAACTCTTAACTAAATTTTATCAAAAGTAAAGTGAGATCTTAAGAGACATCATTTTATTTTATTTTTTTTTCCTTTTAACAATTCAAAATTTTAGTGAATCAATGCAAAATGACGACATAATAATAATAATGTTCATTCGTCTTTGTATCTTCTTTATCCCCTTGGAGAAGAGAGAGAATTAATGATGATGACATCTTCTTTAGAGAGAGAGAGGGTTGCATGTCGAGGGGATTCTGTTTTAATGACCTAAGAAGAAGAAGAAGAAGGGAATCCATCTTCACGATTTCTTGTTCCGCGTGCCAGATTCAATAATTTCCTCTCTTTGTCTCACTTAAATGACCCATAGAGAGAGGGGAGGAGTCTATAAAGATTAGAAGAAACCACACACTTTTTCTTTCTTATATTGAGATTTTTGAGGCCCCATAAAAATGGACCGTCAAAATAAAGCTTGAAGGAAATGAGCTACGAGGTTGAAATTTTATATTTAAGTTAGCTACCCCACTGGGACGTAACACGAAACTTTTGGACAAAATCGGCCAAAGAGTATTAGTACTTTACTGATGTACTTTTATAGTTTTTTTCGATTTTCTCAAAATTCGCTTTAATGATTTTGATTAAAATTCACAAATCAATGATTTTTTAGATGCTCTTTCAAATGTATATTCTCATTTTGCTATCGAAATTGTATGAAGTACCACTTTACTCTTGTATTTCATAGGAAAGATAGGAGAATTTTGCATACAATCAAGTGTTTTATTACCTAAAAACAAACCGAAATCCTTTTTGAAGTGAGATAATATTTCCTCTTAATTGTAGATGTCAAGAATTTGAAATATTTAAAACAATGATATTGCCCAAGGTTAGGCTGAAGTTATATGCTGTAAGCAAAATTGTTCTGTTTTTATTATTATTATTATTATTTTTTTTTTTTAAACATTCACACTTTTTTTCTCATTCACACTCACATTCACACACTCATTCACACAGTCTTTTCGGCAACTTAGGCCATTTAAGACTTCGATATCCGTTATTGATTATTATACATATTTGGGTCCAGGCATTTTTTTATTATTTGTATATATAATATATTTATTTTAAACAAAACTTTCGACTAGTCACACCAGATTTTTTTTGTACAGTGTATTTTATTTAATGAAAAATCCTGCACGCCAAGGGTTTGAACAGCGTTCTTCTTTGTAGAGGCCGACATCCCAGCGCACTACACCATTGAGCCCCCCTAAATTTTACATCTTGAATTCTAATGTTTTGCTGGAAACAATGACGACACAAAAAATCTTCTGTGACAAGCACAGAACACAACTTTCGACTAGTCACACCAGATTTTTTTGTACAGTGTATTTTATTTAATGAAAAATCCCGCACGCCAAGGGTTTGAACAGCGTTCTTCTTTGTAGAGGCCGACATCCCAGCGCACTACACCATTGAGCCCCCCTAAACTTTACATCTTGAATTCTAATGTTTTGCTGGAAACAATGACGACACAAAAAATCTTCTGTGACAAGCACAGAACACAACTTTCGACTAGTCACACCAGATTTTTTTTTAAGAATCCTCAAAATCACGATTACATTACTTTCTTTTTCCCGAGAAAGTTAAAAAAAAAAAAGAATAGTTGATGGATTTAAATTAATCTCTCTTTGTGGTTAAAATGCTCTCTCTCTCTTTAGATGATTCTAAAATGAAACAGAACAGAATCCCTCTTAAAAGTGCCGAGTGCAAATGATGAAATATCAAAGGAAATTTCTCTCTCTAGCTTTATATGAATGAACAGACACACACACAGAGAGATAAAAGGGAATTACTATAAAATGATAAAAGAAATTGACATGAAAAATGAAAAATTCTTATTTTTATTTTGCAAAGGAGTCTCTTGTTGATATTGACAAACGTCCTCAATGTCCTGAATTTTGAGATAAATGTGGAAATAAAATATCACAAAAAAAAACGAGGTTGAAATTTGATATTTAAGTCATGTGCTCCTCCACCATGCAACATAAATATTTTGAATAAAATCTGGACTAAAAATTTATATGGTATATCGCTATTAGGAATTTTCTAAAAGATTCAAAAACAATTGTTTTTTTTTTTTTACATATTTATTACTATTAAATAAAAAATTATAAAAAAAAAAGATTTATATAAAAAATTATATTAATAAGAGGGTAAAAATGAGAGCTAAAGTTATTTCTTTATTCGATTAATTCACACAGCTGACGTTTCGGTTCCGTGTTTGAGAGCTATAATCGTACATATACAAGCGATATCAGAACTTATTACAATCAATAGAAATTTAAATTACATTTTACCTGGCGAAAAGTCATTATGAAAGTGTCAGTGGATTTTATACATTGTTGAAAAATATTTATAAAATAAATATATACATGTATGATTATAGCTCTGAGGATGGTTCAAACACGGAACAGAAACGTCAGCTGGGTGAATTAATCGAATAAAGAAATAATTTCTCATTGTTACCCTCTTATTAATATAACATCTCAGCTATAAATTGTCTATGTATAAAAAATTATATAACAATTATGTTGTCTGAAAAAATATACAATTTATTGATAAAAGAAGCTAACAATTTTATATTAAATTCTTAAATTATTTACAATTTAGATATAAACCCCTATTGAACACCTATTGGCTGATTTGGTGCACCTCTCAGCCTCTATAGGGGAGACCTATAGAGCGAGAGGGAATTTTAATTGATCTGCTTCGCTAATAAACGGTTAAATTCAACTATGGCCCAATAACCAGGGAGAGTATCAAACTTAAGCTCCAATTTAACAAAATATAAAATATTTTTCTCTAACGATACATTTTACTTAGGTTTTTATACACAATATGAAACTAAATATACTATATTAAACGATTTTAATTTAATTAGATAAGAAGAGAACACAACTTTCATCTGACGTCGTAAATCGCCATTAGGAATTTTTTAAAAGATACAAAAACATAATTATTATTTTTTTTTTTTACATATTTATTAGTATTATACCAAAAATTATAAAAAAATAATTATATAACAAATTTGTTGTGTGCAAAAATATACAATTTATTGATAAAAGAAGCTAACAATTTTAAATTGAAATCCTAAATTATTTACAATTTAGATTTTTTTTAATTTATAAACTCCTATTGAACACATATTGGTTGATTTGGTACATCTCTCAGCATCTATAGGGGAGACCTATAGAGCGAGAGGGGATTTTAATTGATCCGTCTCGCTAATAAACTGTTAAATTATTATAAAAAATAATTATATAAAAAATTTAAAAAAATTATATAAAAAAAAAATTATATAACAATTTTGTTGTGTACAAAAATATACAATTTATCGATAAAAGAAGCAAAATATAAATTCTTAACAATAGAAACAAATTAAAGTTTTGACAAGACTGAATGATCAGCTGTATGCAAATAAAAGTGGAGAGGCCAAAAAAATATTTATTTTTTTGTTAATGTATAACCTGAGAAAATCTACCGCAAGGAAATTGGGTTTCCTATTCAAAACGAAGCGTTACTTTTCCTCCCAACAACTCCTAATCCTCTATAAAGCCCAAATTCGGCCGTGTCTTGAATATTGTTCCCACCTTTGGCGAGGGGCGTCAAAAGACGCTCTCTCCTCCTTGGAAGCCATACAGAGGCGTGCAATTAGACTGATAGGTGATTCTACCCTTACTGCATCCCTACAGTCACTAGATCATAGAAGAAGAGTATCTTCACTATCTCTCTTCTACAGGTATTATCATGGTCAATGCTCTGCCGAATTAAAATCAATTATCCCACCCAATGCAACATATTCACGGAACACAAGAGAGGCATCTTCCCAGCATCCCTATGCTGTTCAGATCACGACTAACAGAACAAATCAATTTCATTCTTCCTTTGTCCCCATGACCTCCCGTGATTGGAACAAGCTCCCTGCGTCTATCTTCCCCAAAACCTACAATCTTTAGACTTTCAAGGCTAACCTCAACAGGCATCTTCTCAGTTCCCGCAGTTGAGTTTCCCCTTTATGCTTCTCCTTTTGTTTTTATTTTCTTCCTGGCTGCATGTGACTATTGGTCATTATAGGTCTTCGGACCTTATGCACCCATTCCAAAAAAAAAAAAAAAAAAAAAAAATACGAAATTGCATCTATACTAAGGCAGTTGTCTGTTGTTTTTTTTTTTCGATTTTTTCTAACAATTTTAAATTTAATTCATAAATTATTTAGATGCTCTTTAAAATATGTATTCTCATTTTGCTTGAAAATTTATAAACACCTATTGGTTGATTTGGTATACCTCTCAGCATCTATAGGGGATAGCTATAGAGGGAGAGGGGATTTTAATTGATTTGCTTCGCTAATAAAAGGTTAAATTTAACTATGACCCAGTAACCATGGAGAGTATCTAACTTCGGCTCCAATTTAACAAAAACATTTTAAAAATAAATAATAATAATATAAAATCAATAAATAAAAAACAAATAAACAAATATAACAAAAACTAACATAAATAAATATAATAAAATATAACGAAATTAATAAAATTTAAAAACTTTAACAACAAGAAGGGGAAAAAATTCTGGTCCACATCAGGAGACTTGAAGGAGCGCGATGCACCCAGGCATCGAGACATTAGCCTAAAAATTCACATTGTGATGACTTAAATGGAATTGGAAGTCAAACGCATTCACGGCAAACCCTCTGAAACACCTATCCCTGGGAATCAACGAGAGTTTAGAGGAATCACTCAAGTCTTGAAACATCATCGAGACTTATCTGAGGTATCGATAGCAACTGCTAATCGCAGTCACATCTTCACCTCACACAAGGTGGATAATGTTTCAAGTCTTTTCTCAACTTGCATAAAATCAATTCTATGCAAGTCCTCGCGTCCTCAAAACTATCGTGTCCCTCTACACTATTTTGAATATCCTTATTCAAAAATGTTTTTGCGAGGTTCTTTAAAGAACGCCGAAAAGGATATCCCGAAAAGTGTGGGAATAATTCAGAGGTATCGATGACTTTGCTATGAATTATTTTCAAGGCTCTCAAATCACCTTCGAGACCATGCCCGATTAAAATTGTCTCCGAATTAAACAAGCCCAAAAGATCGTTTTGGACTTGTCGGAGACATTTTACATCTGGTCTGGACAGATCTTCGGGTGTTATGCCAGAGAAACGCGTGACGTAGTCAACTACTGGATTTGCCGGTAGGACGTATGCGTCATACACACATCCTCCGTCAAGTCCAACAATTGACACTCTGGCAAGTTCTAGGCCTCGAGATGTGAAAACCATTTCACAATCCATAGCAAAGACACCGTAATTTCCATCAGGGGTTTGCCGTTTGAAAGTCTTGACATACCCGTCAAAAGGCCCATTCATACCAGCATTTAGTCCATTCCAGACATGGAATAAAGCACTGGTACATCCTGGGCTTTCTTTATTGCCATTGCAACATTGGTATGTATCGGAAAATATTTTCCCCCAATGATATAGACAATTTTCTTGAATTATATATTGTCCATATGAATTGAGGAAAAATATTCTCCCACACCGAACACATGCGTGTTCTTCAGTTGCAACGGACAATAAATAAGGATCAGGAACATGTGCTTGTTGGTATCTGCAATTTGGTGTGAATACCTGAGCATTCACATCCAAACCTGCTGGCTTCCTAATCACCTGTTTGCCACGGACAAAAGGTGATTGAGGATCCATATACACAAACACAGTTCCTGGCCAAGATTCACTCTCAAAAGGAAAACCCCGATTCATAAAGTCGAAAGGTTTTAAAGTATAAAAATTTAGGTGCAAAAACATTTCTAAATTGGATAAATTCAAAACACTGTATTCATGGATAGGTGTTTCTAGGCAAACGGGAACACGTTTGACTTCCTCACCACTATGCTGGCGTCGATCACATTGTGCATTAGGCTGAACATTCTCTTTGCCTGATGCATCGCCATAGCCGCAGGCTTCGTCCTGATATTGGGTGTTGTCTAGAAAAGGTACAGAGAAACAATCATTAATTAATAAGACATAAATTAAAAGAAGAAATTTGTTTATGAATTTATGCTGGAAAATAAATAAGTGAAACTCTTTAGTAAAAGAATTCGCTTTTCGGTTGCGGTTTATCTGTAAAAATTACAAATATACCACAGTTAATCCGAAAATAAAATTATTTTACAAATGATAACAAGTGTGAAAGCCTAAACTCCAAAATTCAAAGTGAAACTCACTCTTCAAATCCATTTTTTCAGCTGCCAAGAATACTTTTTCCCCTTCTTTTTTTCTTTCTTCGCCCGGTCAGGATCTAGATAAAACAAAAATAAAAGAATTATCGAAACATAAAAAAGCAACATCTTATTTTTGCTAGTTTGTTGGGGAAATAGTTTTCTCCTAACATCGCACTCTCGGTTTTATGTTAAAATATGTTACATTTCTTTATACAAAATTAAGAAGTGAGAACTTTAAATTTAAAAAGATATTCGAGAGATTTTTATGGAATTCAGTTGGATCGAATCTACAGGTTTAAACTCTTTTGATGAAAGTCCTTCATGGTGGTGGCTTCAGAGAAGTCGAAGAGCTGGCGACAAAAATGGGCAAGAGTTTTCTCAAGGCTAATATTTTCAGAATAGGTTGCATTTTAATGATGGAAAGATACTCTAGAGTTAGCACTTGCAGTACCGGGGCGTTTAGCGGGAATAAGCCGGTAAATCTGCGGGATGATCGTTTTTCGCAAATATCTCGAAAATCACTCGGTTTTTCGCAAATATTCATCTATACAAAAATGATCGAAATTAAATTACAAACAAAAATGGTCTAGTACTATAATCACGCTAAAGTGAACGGTTCGCGAGATATAGAGAGGTAAAATATTGTAATTAATATGAAAGGAGACACTGATATAGAGAAATATTTATATCTTGTTACCATGATAACCATTGTTAGAATTACAGATTTTACCCCTCTATATCTTCCGAACCGTTCACTTTAGCGTGATTATGTACTAGACCATTTTTGTTTGTAATTGAATTTCGATTATTTTTGTATAGATGCATATTTGCGGAAAACCTCATAGTTTTCGAGATATTTGCGAAAAATCATCTTCTCGCAACTTTATCGGCTTATTCCACTTAAACGCCCCGGTCTTAAGTGCAAGTCTAGAACTTTAAGTCTTGAGTATATGCAGCCAAAATATCACCTCTGGTCCATTAATTTCTTCCAAAAAGAATGGGTTTTCAATATTTATTTTATATACTATGAATATTTATACATTTTATATTATTTGCATAATGAATAGATTACATTTTATTTTTTCCACCATAATAATTTAGATATTAAATTTAATTTTTTTTTTTTTTAAATATTGTATTAAAACAGTAAAATTAAGATTTGAAATACGTAGATTTTCAATATATATAATAAATTGTAATACATAAATGTAAAAAAAAAAAAAAAAAAAAAAAATAGGCAGATGGCCTTCGACCTAGAGACGCAAATAAAGAAAAAGATCTAAATCTTAAATATAAATTCTTTAAGCCCAGCTTTAGAAATATTTATGAATTCTATTAAAATTTAGAAATTAAAGAAAATGTTACTATTTTTTTTAAAGTTGTTTACGGTATTTTTCGACATGTGAGGCCATTTAGACTCTTGCTTTATTTATTTCAAAATAATTGCGGACCTTTGAGCCAAAAAAAAAAAGATAAAATTCTTTACTCGTATAACCGAGTATATTCTATTGTTATTTATACAATTAAATTGCTCTTTGCTTTATAATCTGTTTTTTTTTTTTCTTTTCTTTTTTTTGTATTATCATTTGTAATCTTTTTTTTTTTGTTTTCTCTTATATATTATGTATTTTTTTGTATAACGTTTTTTTTGGCTAGGTGGCCAAAGGATAAAGTCCAAGAATACTAAAAAAAAAAATTACTCTTTGGTTTAAAGTTAAATTTATATTTAAATTTGAAATCTTAATTTTATCTCTGAATTTTATTATTTTAATACAAAATAAAAAAATATTATAAATTTGATATCTAAATTATGTGGAAAAAGATTAAAATGTTTCCTATTCATTATGCAAATAACATAGAATGAATAAATATAGAGATTCCATCCTTTTTTGAAGAATTTTTGAGGCCAAACGTGTTTTGAGGCGTGTTTTGGCTGCATTTACTCAAAATTTATAGTTCTAGGAGAGCGCTTAATTGTGAGGCTCACTGTACACAATGCAAGTTAGTTAAAATATGGCTTTGTGGCCGAAGAGGATACCGTATAAAAAATTTTAAAAGCCTTCAGAATTCTCAAATTAAGGCATAACAAAAGAATTAACGAATTTTAATTGAATATTTCAAATTTAGATCAAAAAGACGGCGCCCGGCCAAAAATATGTTATGGTTAAGCAACGCCAAACTAGGCTGAATCTGGGTATAGGTGACCCCATCAGAAACAAGAGAGTTGAACGGCATAACATGAAATTAAATATTTGAGAAAATTTCTTGGATTAACGTTCTGAATAAAAAAATTAAAATTTTTAATTGATTTCCGAATTTCCGTCTGAAAGAATCCAGGATCAGAAAAAGTACAGTGAGGGATAATATTAAGTTCCCCGATGCGTTTTCTAATTGGGATTATTTCATTGTTTTTATAAAAGAAAATGAAAATGTTTATTGGAAATTGTCTAGGTTTGAACCAAGAAAGTTTCCCTTAAAAATATATATAATATTTTTTTTTTAAAACAATGAAATAATCACAAGTAGAAAACGCATGGGTGGGACTTAATATTGGCCCTCACTGTACATAAGAAAATTTAACTCTCAGATTAAAATAGCGAGTGATTTAAATATATATATAAAAAGAATAGAATCAGAAGGCGTTTCTGAAACATCAAAAATATATTGATGAATTAGAATTAGAATTTTGCTGGATATATTCTGAATGCATTTTTAAATAAGAAAAGAAAAAAAAAATATTTCCCCAATATCATCGAATACTCAAAACTAAAAGTTCTAGAATCGCACTTAATTTTGGGTCTCAATGTATGCAATCAAATTTTGTTATTTGAGTAGAGACCTCGCTTAACCAGTTTAATTCGTTTCATAAAGCATAACACTCTCGTTATGCGAAACAATTTTTCTCATATAAATTAATGTAAAATACGTTAATGCCGTTCCATGACGAAAAAATTCTCTCTTATGGCTGTTTTTTCTTCTTGTGACTTTTTTTTTCAGGGACATTTCAATATGAGAAAATGTTTTTTTTTTTTTTTATTGTAATCACTAAATTTAAAAGTGCGTAAATATTAAATATAAAATTATCGTTATGCGAAATCACTCGTTAAGCGAGTCATTCTTTTACAATTTATTTTAATCATTACTCGTTATGAGAGGTGCTCGTTAAGCGAGGCTCTACTGTAGAATGAAGGCATAAAAAAAATTGATTAGTTGATAAATATTTAAAACAAAAAGCCTGCCTTAGGTGAAAAGGTAGTCGTTGTAGTTAAGCAAAACCAAGCTAGGCTGACTCTGGCAATGGGGACAAGAGAGTTGAACGGCATAATATTTGATAAAATTTCAAAGGAAGTTCTGAACCTTTTACAAATGGAATTCGGAAGTCAATTAAACATTTTAATTTTTTTATATAGACCGTTGCTTTTTTATTGGCGCATCGTTTCAGACCCCCAGAGTAAAATAAAAAATTAAAATTTTTAAATAAGAAATTTCATATACAATATTTAAGATATTATATATATCGCGTATGTAAGCCACGAAACGAAATTTATATAATTAGATATTTATTCATATACCCAACAAAAGTAAGGGTGTAGCGCCGGCAGTCGGACCACGGATCCAGCGACGTAACTAGCTTTTTTAGGGCCCTGTGCAAAAATTTTTTTATGGCCCCTATAAAAAAGTAAAACTATTAAAAAAAACTAGCAAAATTTTATCTGTTTACTACCTATTTTCAATTTTATGATTTTATGCAGTGGCGTAACGTACATCCCCGCAAACCCCCGATGCGGGGGGGGGGGGGAGCAGGTCAAGTGTATCAGGAAAATTTAAAATATTTATTTTTTCGATATCAAAGATCATGAAAAATATTAGTTTTTTTTTTTTATTTAAGATAAATTTAAAATCGATAAAAA
>JAKCPI010026379.1:0-13047 GCA_023213315.1 Euborellia annulipes | reverse complement strand
CAGGGGCGCCGGAACGAATTTGAATCAGGGGGGCAAAAAATTTTTTTTTTTAAATTAAAAATAATTTAATATGTTTAAATAGTATAAAACAAAAATAAATCTGACAATAAGAGGATAAAGGAGCAAGCAGCCAGGTAGTTAGTCTCCACGAAATGAAACTCTCTATTGAGGAAACAGTTTCGGTTTTAATGAAATATAACCATCATCAGTCCATTTTGAGCTGAAAGCATTGTTGAGTTAGAAAAATCAAAATAACAAAAGATTATTTGAATATTTACAAACAATATATAACTGATACATACAGTGTGAGCTCAAATGACAAAGCATTGAGTCATATTGCGGAGTTGTCAGTAGATGTGTATTATACATAAATTATTTGTATAAAATACAAGGCAATGCAATCAGCTTATACGAAGCGCCAAGTTTGAGATACAAAATTGTTTTTGTTAATGAGAGATTTTATTTATTACATTTGATATTATAGTAAATATTTTGTACAATGACCTCTTATAGGGTCAGAGGTGATGATGGTATACCGAACTCATGTTTGTTTATTGAAAGGCGATAATCCAACCTAACCCAAGCAAATCCCTCCGAGCAAAAGTCAATGGCAATGAGTTGACACAAATTTGATATTCGAATTTTTTATATAAAAATATAAAATTATTAAAATTGTTTACAATTTTATTTTAATCAAAATCTATCTGAAAGACAACATTGCCACCAACTATAATTATATTCAATAAAATAAATAAAAAGGATTTTCGAGATGGTGATGGAGCAGATTATATACTTATTAATTCACACACACAACTTGGCTCCCAGGCCATCAAGAAATGAAATATAAAAATTACTAAGCCCCACACAATCAGTCTGGAAATTTGTGCCCGGTCCCCAGTGCTTTGATGAAGCTTCATCAAAGCACTGGGGACCGGGTAATAAATTTCAGACTATTGGGGAGCTAACTATTTATATTTCATTTCTTGATGGCTGCAGAGTCAGAGTTATGTGTGTGAATTAATAAGTATGTAATCTGCTCCATCACATCTCGAAAATCCTTTATTTTATTGAATATAAATTATAGTTAGTGGCAATGTTGTCTTCAGATAGATTTTGATTAAAATAAAATTGTAAACAATTTTAATAATTTTATATTTTTATATATAAAAAATTCGAATATCAAATTTGTGTCAACTCATTGCCATTGACTTTTGCTCGGAGGGATTTGCTTCGTTAGGTTGGATTATCGCCTTTCAATAAACAAACATGAGTTCGGTATACCATCATCACCTCTGACCCTATAAGAGGTCATTGTACAAAAAATATTTACTATAATATCAAATGTAATAAATAAAATCTCTCTCATTAACAAAAACAATTTTGTATCTCAAAACTTGGCGCTTCGTATAAGCTGATTGCATTGCCTTGTATTTTATACAAATAATTTATGTATAATACACATCTACTGACAACTCCGCAATATGACTCAATGCTTTGTCATTTGAGCTCACACTGTATGTAATTGGTTATATATTGTTTGTAAATATTCAAATAATCTTTTGTTATTTTGATTTTTCTAACTCAACAATGCTTTCAGCTCAAAATGGACTGGATGATGGTTATATTTCATTAAAACCGAAACTGTTTCCTCAATAGAGAGTTTCATTTCGTGGAGACTAACTACCTGGCTGCTTGCTCCTTTATCCTCTTATTGTCAAATATAACAGCCACTTTATCTCTTCAAAAATAAATCTACTATAAAACTTTAAAAATTTTAAATAAAATCACAATTTTAATAAAATTAAAATTTTAAAAAAATTTGGTAGTTATTTTATCAAAAATTTTTGGAAAAAAAATGAATTTCTTACTCTTTTAATTTTTTTAATTTAGAAAATTTTATTTTTCAAAAGTAAAAATATATCATATTTCAAAATAAATGAAATAAAAAAAGGGCAATGTACCCTTGCCCCCCCCCGTTCCGGCGCCTATGAATATTGATATCCTATTCAAATATAATAGATCCCCCCCGGTAGCCATCGATAAAATGTATTTCAAAAATACATAAATAAATTCAAACCCCTAAATGACCTCTGTAGCTGAAAAGTGTTTAAAAAAAACTTATAACAGATTTTTCAAAAATAAATGAAATAAAAAAGAAATTTTGCCCTCCTCTGCCCCCCCCCCTGTAGGATGCCAGGGGGGGGCAATGTACCCTTGCCCCCCCCCCCCCAGTTCCGGCGCCTATGGGTGCAAGTAAATATAATAAAACAGAGATTTGTATATTATCCTTAATGTAAAAAGTTTTTAAAAAATATAAATATTTATCTATTTAATGGAATTTCATCAAGTCCTTTTTCTTTTTTTTTTTTTTTAACTATGTGAAATTTTAAAAAGAATGAATAATAAAAAATGCAAATTAAATGTAAAAACTTTTCTCTAAACTAGTTTTAATAACACAGGCCTATCATATATTTTAACAAATCTTTAGTAAATTTAACATGTTAAATTCATCTTTTATTATTATTATTATACTGTAATAATAATAAAAACAATTAATTATTGAGACAAAATCTGAATCATGTTCTTTGCATTTGAAATTACAGTAAAGGTGCGATCACGTCGGGAAAAAGTGATAAATTAACTATATTGAAGGCCTTTTTTTATCTCAAATTTCAAAAATACAACATTTTTAATAATTTATTACCTTTTTATAACTCTAATATCAATTATTTTTACTACACAGTCCACTATCCAACTGTTTTGATAATTTTAAAAAAATTCATAAAATCCTGTGATTTTTGTGAAATTTCAAAATTTCAAGTGTAATGCGCTAGCTAGAGTTTAGGTATAACTTTTTTTTCTTTCTTGCATTTTAATTACCTATCATGGAGGCAAGTCCTTTTCAGTATAGTGTGAAGAAAAAAAAATTTTTCAGTCCGCCCTACTAACAATGTATTCCTATGGAGATGCACACACTGCTGCCGTTATGTAGTTAAGCGGAGCTACGTCACTTTACTGACTCTGACGGCTAACTAATTTTGTTTGATCGGAAACTGACTGACAGAGTTTGAAGCCCAACTTCTTCCTGTCCTCGTCCATTCCCGCGATACGGGGTCGGCGGACCTCACTTTTTTCCCTCCAAGCCTATCAGGCGTTTTTCTGTCCGGAAGAAATAGGACAGGCCGGCCCGTCGCACGGTCTGACGCCTGTTGAAAAGAGGAAGGAAGAGACAGACATACAACGAACTGAAGGACTGCCTGTCCCAGCTCGGGCAGCTCGTGGTCGCCATCCACGTACCCACAAGATGTGGGCCCCTGAGCGACTGAGAAGGCCAACATGACCGACTTTCAATCAGCTGTTTTTTCATTTTTCTTAATAAAGGCATTTTTGGCACTATAGGAATTTATTTAAGTAATTATAATACAAAAAAATCTGGTGTGACTGGCGCACAGCACACAACTTTCTCTTACCCTTCGGTAAGAGAAAGTTGCGCACTGTGCTGGTCACACCAGATTTTTTGTGTCGAGATATATTTAGTTTCCCATAGCACCTTAGTTTCAAACTTGCATTTTAAATGTTGACTGCTTCAAATAAACTATGGTTATTTTTCAAAATTTTAATCTCATATTTGGACATTTTATACACAATATAGAATCGTAAATAAATACAAAATTTCATAAATTGGAAAAAAAAATTTTAAATGCCTAAAAAGTTCCAAAGGGGACCCCCTTTTGAATCGAAATTAACATACAAATCCCTATAGGAAATTAACATTGTTCCTATGCGAAGATAAGGTGGAAAGGGAATTTAAAAAGAGTAGAGAGAGACGATAATGTTTGCAAGTGAGAGAGACATATATGTTTTCTTTGAAACAATTAAAGACACAAATAAATTAAAAAAAAAAATGGGAATTTAAATAATAATTGATTTTTAATCTAATAAAAAAGAAAAAGATTTAAATTCCGTTACCATGGCAACCATTTCTATCTTTCCTATGAAGAACAAGAGTAAAGTGGTCTTCAGAAGATTTCAACGGCAAAATGAGAATATACATTTTAAAGAGCATCTAAAAAATAGTTCATTTATGAATTTTAAAAAAAATCCTTGGAGGGAATTTTGAGAAAATCGAAAAAAACTGAAAAAGTACATCAGTAAAGTACTAGTACTTTTTGGCCGATTTTGTTCAAAAGCTTATTTTGAGATTCTTCAAAGGTACCTAAGTTAAATATAAAATTTCAATCCGCTAGCTCAACTCCTTCATGCTAAAAATCTGTCCACACACACACACACAGACACACACACATACATACATACACACACACACACAGACCAATTTGCGGGACCCACTTTTTTGGACTCAGGGGACCTCAAAACATGTATATCCATCAAAATCTCGACATCGAATTTTTGACATGATCGCAATACTTTCTCTCTATATATATATTACATATATACATAGGTAAGAGAAAGTAATAATAATATTAAGATAACTTGTATTTTTACTTTCTCTTAGCCTATATATGAAATATATAGAGAGAGAAAGTATTGCGATCATGTCAAAAATTCGATGTCGAGATTTTGATGGATATACATGTTTTGAGGTCCCCTGAGTCCAAAAAAGTGGGTCCCGCAAATTGGTCTCTGTGTGTGTGTGTGTGTGTCTGTGTGTCTGTGTGTGTGGACAGATTTTTAGCATGAAGGAGTTGAGCTAGCGGATTGAAATTTTATATTTAACTTAGGTACCTTTGAAGAATCTCAAAATAAGCTTTTGAACAAAATCGGCCAAAAAGTACTAGTACTTTACTGATGTACTTTTTCAGTTTTTTTCGATTTTCTCAAAATTCCCTCCAAGGATTTTTTTTAAAATTCATAAATGAACTATTTTTTAGATGCTCTTTAAAATGTATATTCTCATTTTGCCGTTGAAATCTTCTGAAGACCACTTTACTCTTGTTCTTCATAGGAAAGATAGAACTGGTTGCCATGGTAACGGAATTTAAATCTTTTTCTTTTTATTAGATTAAAAAATCAATTATTATTTAAATTCCCATTTATTTTTTTTTATTTCTGTTTTAATTGTTTCCAAGAAAACATATATATATATCTCTCCCACTTGCAAACATTATCGTCTCTCTCACTCTTTTTAAATTCCCCTTTCCACCTTATCTTCGCATAGAAACAATGTTAATTTCCTATAGGGATTTGTATGTTAATTTCGATTCAAAAGGGGGTCCCCTTTGGAACTTTTTACGCATTTAAAATTTTTTTTTCCAATTCTTATGAAATTTTGTATTTATTTACGATTCTATATTGTGTATAAAATGTCCAAATATGAGATTAAAATTTTGAAAAATAACCATAGTTTATTTGAAGCAGTCAACATTTAAAATGCAAGTTTGAAACTAAGGTGCTATGGGAAACTAAATATATCTCGACACAAAAAATCTGGTGTGACCAGCACAGTCGCAACTTTCTCTTACCGAAGGGTAAGAGAAAGTTGTGTGCTGTGCGCCAGTCACACCAGATTTTTTTATTAAAAATTGCTGAAAATAATATGTAAAGTCAAGTAAAATAAGATTTCAAATTTTTTTAAATTAATAAAAATATAGTTTATGTAGTTTATTGAAAATGAAAATTCTTAGAAAAACCTGAGATATCAAATGAAAAAAGGAGAAATTTTTTCTAGTATCATTAAAATCATTCGAACTTAATTTTTTTTATTTAAAAAAAAAAACGGAGATAGTGCGAAAACGTTAGAGGGTTTGCAGCTCTGGTCTTTATCTCAATTTGAGATGGTCTCCCACAAGGAGTGGATCCCACACCTTCAGCTGTTCTTGAGGGTTTATTATTATCTTCTCTTCTACAGGTATTACCATGGTCAATGCTCTGCCGAATTAAAATCAATTATCCCACCCAATGCAACATATTCACGGAACACAAGAGAGGCATCTTCCCAGCATCCCTATGCTGTTCAGATCACGACTAACAGAACAAAACAATTTCATTCTTCCTTTGTCCCCATGACCTCCCGTGATTGGAACAAGCTCCCTGCGTCTATCTTCCTCAAAACCTACAATCTTCAGACTTTCAAGTCTAACCTCAACAGGCATCTTCTCAGTTCCCGCAGTTGAGTTTCCCCTTTATGCTTCTCCTTTTGTTTTTATTTTCTTCCTGGCTGCATGTGACTATTGGTCATTATAGGTCTTCGGACCTTATGCACCCATTCCAAAAAAAAAAAAAAAAAAAAAAAAAAATTATACTCTATACTTTATATTCCTACTCTTATCCTCAGACTGCCAAACTTTTATAAAGGATTTTGGTTTCTTTTTATGTGGGAGTAGGCCTATTAAATATACATTTTTTTTTTTTTTTTTAAATAAATTACAATATTATTAAAAAATAATTTATAAATAAAATAATTTTTTCTTATTTTTTAAAACATTTTGATTTTAATAATTTCTTTTTTAACTTCATTGTTTATTTCCATTCCTCCTCTCTCCTTTTCACGTTTTGTTATCTTGTCGCATCATCATTTTGTTTTCAAGTGTATACAAAATTCTAAAGTCATAAAGATAGTAAAAGACAATGGTTCCGTGTTACAAAGTAGAATAATAAAGAAGTTGTTCGGGTGTTCGTCTTGCTTTTTAGTTAGCTATGAAAGTGTAACTTTTACTTCCCTTAAAGATTAAATTCAACACCGGTATGTATGTTGTAACAACGACCTTGAGAAGTCTATGCGGTAGCAAAGGGCAGTAGTTGTGCAATCCCTGAGATGCTACTTTGATGGTCCAAGCGACGCACAAAAGGAATGGCGTAAAAAAAGGGGAAGAGCAAGCAAGCAACTCCGCGAATTATTTTATTCCTCTCTTAGAGGCACTAACTTAACTTAGATCCGGGATAAAGATTTGCAAAAAGGCCCGTGAGCATTTCGTTCCTCTTTTTTGCATATTGTCATCGCCCCATGATAAACGAATTTTTTTTTCTATATGAATTTCGACATGAATTATTAGTCGAGTGGGAATTTTTCTTTCAATAAACACCAACAAATTCATTGAACAGGAATAAATAGTTATTATCGGAGTTTTTAATTAGAGAACGACTACATTTTGTTTTAATTATTTTATTAAAAATATAAATATTATACGTTTTTATTATGGCCATTATTTCAATTATCTTTCCTATGAAATACAAGACAAAAGTATGCTTCAAAGAGGTCCAAATGAGAATATATATTTTAAAGACCATCTAAAAAATAATTGCCTTAATTCTTATTGTTTGGTAAAGAGACAGATGACGTCACGAGGAACGGGGATTGGTAGCCAATCCAATTGGAAACAAATTTTTGTCGCATGAGACGGAATGCGAACCCTTCATTGAACTTTGGTACCAGAAGCTAATGCTCTAGCCCTGGGTCACAGGTCAAGGGTTTGTTGATTTTATGAAAATAAATAACGTTTGTTTTGTCCTTAGTCCAAAACGTCTTATTTAATATTATAAGACTAGCTTACAAGCGCTTCGCTTCGCTTCGCTAGCTCCTTGTAAGGGTGGTGGGGGCTTTGCCCCCCCAGACCCCTCTTATTTTTTTTATGACTTTACGTCTTCTTTTATGGTCTTCTTTAACGTCTTCTTTTGAGACTTAAAGATCGACATAAAAAGCATTACGCTCCGCTCGCCTGCGGCGAACCCTCGCTGTTCGTTTATTTCCATTGTCAAAGAGAAAACAATGAAAAATCAAAAAAATCCTCAAAAAAAGCCTCAAAAGAGTGGCCCGATTCTGAGGATTAATCATCTTAGATCGACGATTGGATCGTTGCGGTGGAGATCTCGTGTTCAGCCTGGACAATTATTTCATTTCATCGATTCGCATCCCCTCGGTTGACTGGGATATTCCCGGCCCTTTTTGCAGTGAGGCCTGAATATCATTCACGGACATATATGTCCGATTTACGGACATATAATATAAGTTCGATTTACCCATCTGTATTGCTAATGGATATATTCCAAAACAATAATGGGAGGTTGGAGTAGATTTATCCCTAAACAGGGTAGATCAGACTACTCGACAACCAAAGCTTTCAGACCAAAGAAGCCTATCCTCGTTTCTTTTAAACTCCTTTGAAAGGCTGACTGACAGAGAAATCAGAGGTGGTTCTCTGATAAAACACAGGATACATAACAACCAACATGCATACCTTCCAGAAAAATCTGGTGTGACTGGAAAATAGCACACAACTTTCTCTTACCTTCGGTAATCGAAAGTTGTGTACTGTGCTTGTCACACCAGATTTTTTCTGTCGACATGTATTTAGTTTCCGACAGTAGGGCACATTCGATTTTCAAGATGTAAAATTTATAAGTATGGGAAAATATTTATATTTTGTTACCATGGCAACCATTTCTACTATCTTTTCTATGGAGTACAAGAGTAAAGTGGTCCTCAGAAGATTTCAATCACAAAATGAGAATATACATTTTAAAGAGAATCTAAAAAATACATTGATATATGAATTTTAAAAAAAATCGTTGGAGCAAATTTCGAGAAAATCGAAAAAAACTGAAAAACTACATCAGTAAAGTACTAGTACTTTTGAGCCGATTTTTTTCAAAAGCTTCGTGTCACGTCCCATGGGGGTGCCTAACTTAAATATAAAATTTCAACCTTCTAGCTCTTTTCGTTCTTGAGATATTTTGTTCACAGACACACACACAGACACACACACAGACAGACCATGTCGCGAAAACCACTTTTTTGGATTCACGGGACCTCAAAACGTGAAGATCCATCAAAATCTCGACATCGAATTTTTGACATGAATCCAATACTTTCTCTCTCTCATATATTAACATATATATAGAGGTAAGAGAAAGTAAAAAAGTGTAGAAACTGCACTGCATGTAGTGATGAGATATAGGGAGATCTTCTTAGAAGATATATCAACTCTATGAGCATTTATAGATATTGAGGGAGCCTTTGAAAAAACATCATCTGATAGTATAGACAAAGGACTCGAAACGAGGGGAACTCCACTATTAGGCGGTGAATTAGCAATCTCTATGCAACCAGATATGCTATATTGATAAATGATAAATATGAGAAACTACGCTATGTTAGCTAATGCAAGGCGCATTCCAGATAGAAGAGGGTTCGTGCAAAAAAATATTTTTTAGATGTTGATGAGAGAAGTGGCTGTTCAACGATTAGAATTTGGAAGAATTGGAAGAGAGGATGTGAGACAAAAGACAAAAGGAGAGCCTCTATCGAATAAAAATCTCAAGCCAGAAGACGTTTCGGTTTTAATTAAATAAATCCATCATCAGTTCTTAAGAGAGTTATTTCTCAAGGTGTAGAGATGAGGATGCAGATAGAATTGTTATATATAAACATACAAAATTATATGAAAATATAATATTTGAACATAAGATGTCATATGCTCACCAGTTAATACGGCCAAGTATCAAATGTATATTTATACATTCTATTCATACCCCAACTTTCAATTACCGAGTAAGTTGTGTGTTGTGCGATGAGTCTCACCACATTTTTTATTTACTACTGTCTTAATGAGCTTCTAAATTTTTTAAAATTAAAACTATTAAACTTTTATTTTTCAAAAATATTAACATGTCAAAGATTTATTTTTGCGGATATTGCGTGCAATTTTTTTTTAATAATTCAAACAATTGAATTTGGAATGATTTCTTTAATAAGGATAAAACCATTGAGGATATTATTCTATCTCTCTCATTGGGGGGCGAATGTTGAATTGCGGAGGTCAATTTGGCACCGCCTCAGGCATTTAGCTATCTTTTGCCAGTTTATTTTCTTATTTTTCTTCTTATATATTTTTTTTTTCTTTCTCTTCCCTTTTTCTTTTTTCTCTTTTTTTTCGAAACTGTCTGCTTGCCTCTTCTTCCTTCGTCCTGGTTGGTATAAAACTTAATTCGCATAGAAATAACAAAGTCAGTACTTCCACCTCCACCAGCTGCATAATAAAACGCCTAAGGTCTTGTTTGAGTGGGCGGAATCTTAAGTCAAAAGATCCAAAACATTCGAAAAGAAGAGGCATATATTCAAGATCAAACCTCGATAATAAGCTTTTTAAAATTAGAATTCGAATCTCTAATAAATTAATAATTAAACTAACAACTTAAAGAGGCAATTGATATTAGGGAATTTAAAATAACATACTAATTATTTGTTTGAGGCAGACGGAGCTCTATGAGGGTTCTAAGTGGCATTGTTTGCTATGAATATCAGTTTTTATTATTATTATAGCCCCCGGGTGTGGCATAGTAGGTAGCGTGCCTACCTCCTATGCCAAACGTCGCGGGTTCGGACCCAGGCAGTCCGATGATTTTATTTAAGCCATTTGGATACCAGATGGCTTAAATAGAAATGCCTGACCCCACAATAGATAATATATATTTCAACGGTTATCGTCAAAGTCTTAAATGGCCTAAGTTGCCGCAAAAGACTGTGTGAATGTGTGTGTGAGTGTGAGTGCGAATGAGAAAAAAGTGTGAATGTTTAAAAAAAAAAAAATATTATTATTATAACGATTCATATTTATAAATTTATTTAAATTGAACATTTTTCTCAAATAAATTTATAAAAGAATCTTCAATAAACCTGTTCTTAAATGTTAAAAGTTCCTTGGTTCCTTCTTCCTCTTAAGTTAACATGATATGAGAAATTTCATTTAGGAAATACGATATTCATAAAAAATTCAAAAGAAAAAAGAATATCAATGAGACCATGGATTTAATATTTTAAGGATATTTATTCAATATTAGTTGAATTATTAACTTATTGATTTTGGATATAATATACCCGAAATTATATTATTAATCTTATTATCAAGTCATCATTTTGAATGGCCTCCTCTAGAGCCATTCGGGGGTCTATCACTCTAAAATCAATTTATAGAATGATGCTTAAATGGTTTAACTATTATAGCCTCTTATAGTTCTAGATATGTTAACCACTGTAATAGAGTTGACTATAAAAGCGTGAAATAGGAATGTGTGATAAAATTATTGTAAATATTCTATAATACAATTGAAAATTCAATCAAGATTAATTATTTTCGAAAATTTCAATTTCAGAAATTGATAAACTTTAAAATAAGGAACCAGAAGGGATATATCTGTCATTTTCTTTTATCAAGGTTTAATTAAAAATCTGGTGTGACTGGCGCACAGCACACAACTTTCTCTTACCTTCGGTAATCGAAAGTTGTGTACTGTGCTTGTCACACCAGATTTTTTGTGTCGACATGTATTTAGTTCCCGACAGTACGGAACATATGAATTCAGATGTAAAATTTATAAGTATGGGAAAATATTTATATTTTGTTACCATGGCAACCATTTCTCCTATCTTCCCTTCAGAAGATTTCAATCACAAAATAAGAATATACATTTTAAAGAGCATCTAAAAAATAATTGATTTTTGAATTTTAAAAAAATCGTTGGAGTAAATTTTGAGAAAATCGAAAAAAACTGAAAAAGTACATCAGTAAAGTACTAGTACTCTTTGGCCGATTTTGATTAAAAGCTTATTTTTCCGGTCCCGGGGGGTGTTTAACTTAAATATAAAATTTCAACCTCCTAGCTCAATTCCTTCATGCTTAAAATTGAACACACACACACCCACACACACACAGACAGACCATGTCGCGAAAACCACTTTTTTGGATTCAGGGGACCTCAAAACGTGAAGATCCATCAAAATCTCGACATCGAATTTTTGACATGAATCCAATACTTTCTCTCTATATATATATTACATATATACATAGGTAAGAGAAAGTAAAAATAAATTGAAATTTTAATGATAGGGATTGAGAAAGATGACTATGATGCCATCTGGTGAGAAAAATCGGCGATAATGTAATGTCAATTGATATAGAATTGCATTGGACTTGCATTGAAAGTGTTTTTAACAATTATTATTTTTGTAATTAAAATAAATTATCATGATGTCATTATCAAGAACATCTTGTTGCATTCGTGGCTGTTCAAATATGCCGTGTAAAAATCATACGGAGGTGAAATTTTATCGTTTTCCCGAAAGTTCATTGAACAGAGAGTAGATAACCCGGAAACGTCAAAAATGGATAAAAGCAGTCAAAAACTCTTAGTTAATTAATCCTCTTTTCTAGTTTTCTGTTTTAAAACAATAATGTTTTTTAAGTAATAATTTATTTTCCAAATTTAACCAACCAATTGTCAAATGTCTGATAATTTTATCAAAGAAAAAATAATTTTAATTGTACATGATCAATAATACTTTTTTTTGTACATGATCAATAATACTTTTTTTATACATTTTTTTTCTGTAATTTTTTAGCATTATATGGCTATTTTATGTCAATTCGCAATGTATCAAAGACACTTATTTCCACTAGTTTTTTAAATTGTTGGATACTGTAATATGAGGTATATGGGCAGCCAAAGCGAAAAATAAAAATAAGAAGTCTATGTTCTGTCGACTATTCGAGTGTCGATCGCACTCTTCATCAAGACAAAATTTATGTCAAATTGTCAGGTTAGATGACATGGCAATGGAGCAACGTTTTTACCAATTTATATTCTCTTGAAAAATTCTCTTTACTCTTATTCGGCCTGCAATCAGCGAATTTGACATTAATTTTGTCCTGATGAAGAGTGCGATCGACACTCGACAGAATATAGACTTCTTATTTTATATTTCGCCTTGGCTGCCCATATACCACTTCCTCACACTTATATTCATATTAAAATTTTTTAACATTTCAGAATTTTTTTTTTTTTACATTTTTGTTAAGCTATAAATTGACAGTCCAATTTTAGTAAATATAACATTGTTTAAATATAAATATAAAATTGTTTAAACAAAAGTAAATTTTGTCATTTATTATTGGCAGAAGACCATCATATTTTATTATTTTTTGCATTTTGTTTTTTAAATTCCTAGACTGTGCATCACTATTCTTTTTTTTTTTGACATCAGGGTGCTCTACTTTCGGCAGAAGTGCTGCCTCTATAGGTCACGCACGATCCCTA
>JAKCPI010026378.1:0-19835 GCA_023213315.1 Euborellia annulipes | reverse complement strand
TGGCTCTCTATGACTGTAAGTTGTAAAAGAACAATTTTATTTTTAATTTTATTTTCTAAAAAATAGGGAGTAAAAAAACATCTTGTATTAATATTTTAGCCAACCACTGAAGAAGTCCTACAGCAAGTGGACGAAACATTGTCTGGGGTCAAATAAAGTTTTGTTTTAAAAAAAACTTTTTGACTTTAATTGAACCTACTGGTCCGAATCCTTTTGGAAATTAAATATTAAAATTGGGCAAAACTAGTTTATCCTAGGACAAACTAGTTTAAAAACCTAAACTGTCGCTCCGTTGCAGTAAGGGTTCTCCTCAGATATAAAAAAAATATTAAAGCAACTTCAGGGAATTCCTAGTTTATCCTGAAGAAATATCAATATTAAATAGGCCTTACTAAAAATCCATTATGATTTATCCTAAGACCGTTAAAATAAAAATTTGGCCTAGGAGAAATAAGTAATTTGACCTAAAAACAGTTTGGCATGTACTTATATAAAGTAGCCTATAATATACCTTAGAGACACCTTGGATAGGAAAGTTATTCTTCTATTTAATGTCAGAGAGAATTATAATGTAAATTGTTGTCATTCTCAAAAAGAAACTTTGCTAAAAAAACTGAACATTTCCTTCCACCTTCAAACATTACATTTTCATATTTTAAAATGTTTTTAATAAGAAAAAAATTTTTTGTCATATTATATTTTTAAAACCATTGGAGTTGATTAATTTTTGATGTACATCATGTTTAAACATTGAATTTGTTCCGTTCCGTATATATTTCATTTTATTGGTCATTTGTTGTTTTTATTTCCGGGTGATAGTGATGTGATGCCTTGTTGTTTGAATCCCCTAGGGTTCGGGAGGATTAGCGGATTACACTGATCGATTTTTTATATTTACTAGAGGAAAGAACATATAAAATTTAATTTAATTTATTTTTAAATTAAATGGACATATAGAAAGCATGACAGAGTGAAGTAACTTTGTTACGAAAAAATACTCTCACCAAGGATCAAAATATTATACTTAAAAAAAAAAAATTGTAAAATGTTTAATTGGGGAAGGAAGGGGGCGCACAAATATAGGAAAAATAACTTTGTGTGTTATTTCATTTTCTTGTATGTCAGGGACATAGAGAGCTTTGGCTCTTGTATCCACTCTCTTGAAGATAATCGGTATTAATATATTTTACATTCAACACAATACATACGGGCTTGTATTATAAATGTTTTTGAGACAAAACTATTTTTTACAAAACTATATTGTATGTTAATAATATAAATATACCGGTACCTTTAAAGGGCTTTGTTAAACATAGCCGGAATAAAGAAAAATTTGAAAAATTTGGTGTGACTGGCGCAGCACACAACTTTCTCTTACCTTCGGTAATCGAAAGTTGTGTACTGTGTTGGTCACACCAGATTTTTTGGGTCAACATGTATTTAGATTCCGACAGTACGGTAGGCTACATTCTATTTTCAAGGTGTACAATTTTTAAGTATGGCAAAATATTTATATTTTGTTATCATACAGGGGACCTCAAAACGTGAGATCCTTCACCCTAATTTTTTTTTTTTTTTTTTTTTTTTATTAAAAAAAAAAACACTCACACTTTTTTCTCATTCACACACACATACACACAGTCTTTTCGGCAACTTAGGCTATTTAAGACTTTAAACGATACTCGTTTGTTTAATATATCTATTGGGAGTCTAGGCATTCTTATTTATTTGGTGCCCAAATGACTTAAATAAAATCATCGGATTGCCTGGGGTCCGAACCCGCGACTTTTGGTATACGAGGTTGGCACGAAAAATATTTTAATTTATTTGAATTGATAGAACAAGTACATAAATAGGTTACATATTACATATGCTATATTAAATAAAAATTTATTCAATTCAATCTTTAATTTTACCTTCTAATTATTAATATGCCTAAAATATTTAAGAAATACGCCGACCCCGCACCGCGGGATTAAGGCGAGGAAAGAAATAGAAGAAGAAGAAGAAAATATTTATGAAATAAAAAACTTTTAATACAATAGATAGTTTAAATTGTGTTATGGAGATAAGTTAAACTTAGGGATAATTTCATTATTAATTTACTTTAAGATCCTTTGAAGTCAGGTATCTTCAAACAAAGTTTTATCAAAAATAAAAATCTGGTGTGACTGGCGTACAGCACACAACTTTCTTTACCTTCGGTAATCGAAAGTTGTGTTCTATGCTTGACACACTAGATTTTTCGTGTCGACATGTATTTAGTTTCCGACAGTACGGTACATTCGATTTTCAAGATGTAAAATTTTTATAGCAAAATATTTATATTTTGTTACCATGGCAACCATTTCTCCTATCTTTTCTATGGAGTGCAAGAGTAAAGTGGTCTTCAGAAGATTTCAATGACAAAATGAGAATATACATTTTATTGAGAATCTAAAAAATAATTGATTTTGAATTTAAAAAAAAATCGTTGGATCAAATTTTGAGAAAATCGAAAAAAACTGAAAAAGTGCATCAGCAACGTACTCTTTGGTCGATTTTGTTCAAAAGCTTCGTGTCACGTCCCAGGGGGGTGCCTAATTTAAATATAAAATTTCAACCTCCTAGATCTTTTCGTTCTTGAGATATTTTGTTCACAGACAGACACACACACACACAGACATACCATGTCACGAAAACCACTTTTTTGGATTCAGGGGACCTCAAAACGTGTATATCCATCAAAATCTCAACATCGAATTTTTGATATGAATTCAACTTTCTCTTTATATATATTAATATATATAGAGGTAAGAGAAAGCAAAATAAAAAGAAAAAAACAAAAATGACTTTATTCAATGAATTTATAATAAAAGCAAATGAATAAATAAATTTTTTTTTTGTTTAAAAAAAAATTAGAGTCAAAGAAATATTGAATTGAATTAATATTTAATTGGATGTTAATTAAAATTGTATGGGACAATTGAAAATGTAAGAGAGCAATTAAAAAGCTGAATTAGAAAGAAGAGAATAATAGATACGAGTTTCTATTGATGGTTGATGAAAGAAAACTTGATGAATACTTTAATTCTCAAGAAGGAATTCAAATTGTTGTAGTCTAAGTATAAATTCATTGAAGAGTTGTATTTATAAAATAATTTTTATTTCATATATCTTAAGTGAATTTTTAGTGTTGTTATAAAATTTATAAAGGAAGCCTCATCTATTCTTGTGGAAAAAAAAATTAGCCTATTAGAAAATTTTGCGGAATAAACTTTGCCAGTGGTTTCCAAACTTTATGTTACCACGCCTCCCTTTAAAATATTTAATCGTATGACGCCTCCCCTCCCCCATTTTATGAAATAATACAAACACAAAAATTTATCCGAAGGAACTTTCAGCCAGGAGATTAAATAGAAAAATATTTTATTTAATTTTTATTCGCTGACGTTTCGTTCGTCAATCACGACTTTCATCAGGGTTAATATTGTCAACTATCAAGATTGTGTATAGTTGACAATATTTGCCCTGATGAACGTCATAATTGAAGACCGAAACGTCAACGAATAAAAATTAAATAAAATATTTTTCAATTTAATCTCCTGGCTGCAAAGGATCCTGATTTATTAATACAAACTAAGACAAAAATAATAATAAAAAGACTTAAAATAGTGTTATTATTATTATTTTTGTCTTAGTTTTAATAAATCAGGATCCTTTGCAGCCAGGAAATTAAATAGAAAAATATTTTATTTTTATTCGCTGACGTTTCGGTCGTCAATCATGACCTTCATCAGGGCAAATATTGTCAACTATACACGATCTTGATAGTTGACAATATTAACCCTGATGAAGGTCGTGATTGACGAACGAAATGTCAGCGAATAAAAATTAAATAAAATATTTTTCTATTTAATCTCCTGGCTGAAAGTTCATTCGGATCCGGATTAATTAAATCTCCACAACCATAAAACATTAACTTGTATTAATACATTTTTTAGCAATAAAAATCTTTGGGTTTGTATTATTTCATAAAATGGGGGAGGTGTCATACGATTAAATATTTTTAAGGGAGGCGTGGTAACATAAAGTTTGGAAACCACTGGCCTAAGGTTTGCAAAGTTTATTCCGCAAAATTTTCTAATAGGCCTAATTTTTTTCCCACAAGAATGGTTGAAGCTTCCTTCATAAATTTTTATAACAACACTAAAAATCACTGCCTTCGACCCTTGGTATACAAGGCAGGCGCGCTACCAAATAAGCCAAACCCGAGGGCATGTTTGTCTATTAGCGTAAAGTTTATCAAATCCCGGTGTTATTGGCGACGAGCTACCTTTAGCTCTTTTTCTACAATTAAACTAACTCGATGGAAAATTGCTCGCGCCTTCCAGTTTGGAAAACACTGCCTTAGGCCATTTATAATATAAATTGAGCTAAATAAATTTGAATCCTATTTTTTTATTTTTAAAAATCTATACATTTTTCTGAATTAAAAAAAAATGTATCTTTACTTTCAATTAAGTTTTTAATTAAATCACTTTGTCGATTTGATAAAAAAAAAAAAGAAAATCAATTTCATTCAGATTTTCATTTAGATTTAGAATTTTTTTTATAATTTCTTAATAGGAAGAATATAGTAGAAATCAAACGACCCAGAATAAAGATCAAAAGTGGTGAAAAAAAAACACCGTGAAATGGATTGGTACAACATTTATTATACCTATAGACTAAATGAAAAAAATAAACAAATTGAATAAGTGAGGTGGAAAGTTGAGTAGATCTTGTAATAAGGTATAAAGAAAAGAGCGATTATAAGACTTTTTACGATAACCGTTATTAATTAATAAATCTATTGGGGGTCCAGGCATTCTTATTCAAGCCATTTGGTATCAGAATTGCTTAAATAAAAGCATGGGACTAACTAGAATCCGAACCCAAGACCCTTGGTATAGAAGGTCAGCACGCTAGCCACTACACCAAGCCAGAGGGCCTGTAATTATTGATGATAATATAATTTATATAAATACCCGGGGGCTTGGTGTAGTGGCTGGCAGCGTTGTATACCAAGGGTTAAGGGTTCGGATCCCAGGCAGTCCGATGAATTTATTTAAGCAATGTGGATACCAAATGGCCTGAATCCCCAATAGATATATTTACAAATAACGAGTATCGTAAAAAGTCTTATATGGCCTAAGTTATAGAAAAAACTATGTGTATCTGTGTGTGAATGGGAAAAAAAGTGTGAATGTTAAAAAAAAAATACAAAATATTAAATACAGTATTAATAAAAATAAAGCCAGTCCCAGGGGCTACATTTACTACTTTTTTGTATTTTTGCGTGCTTTATTGATGTCGTAAAATATAGAGCATAATTACCCGAAGTAACGTACAATACTTTGTTATAAAGTACGGGTGGCTACATTTCAAACGCTGTGTTTCATAAAAGACATTTTTACCCAAATAAAAATATTTTACTATTTTTAAAGGGTATTTAAGTAAATTATTCGAAAATGTATTGAATATAAAGATCCTGCCTATATATTGAATAGTATGGTTCTACTTGTCTGAACAGGTTTTGCATGGGCTTGATATTCAACTAAAGGAAAATAATATGTATAGAAAAGACAGTAATTGCAAAAATAATTCGATCAAGAGGAGAAATTTATATTGACAAACGCGACAAGAAATTAGTAAAATTTGTTTCAAGGAAAAATTATGAGACGAGAGATTTGGGGAATGGGATAAGAGAGAGGAAGAAAGAATAGCACGACAGAAATACCGAAAAGAATTTTCGAGAGAGGATGGTTTAAAATAAAAATAGATAGAATTTATTCAATTTGGCATTAAGATAATTAATTTAAAAAAAAATCCATAGCAAGAGAGAGGAAGAGGAATTCGCGAGAGAGATAGTTTGAAATATTAATGTATAAAATTATTCCAATGAGATAAACGGCTGGCCAATTTCAAAACACAGTAAGGACAAAGACAGTGTGTATGGGTGTTTGAATATGAGTGTGAATGAAAAAAAAGTGAGTGTTTTTTTTAGTAAAAAAAAAAAAAAAATTGAAAAATGTATCTAATTACTTTTTTCATTTAAAAAATCTCTGTTCTACAGTTCTACTAATTTGAAGTACTAATTTCAATTTAATAACCTAATAATTGTATTGAAATGGTTAAATAAAATATTATTTTACGATTCAACATTTTTTATTGTAGTAAGTGTAATCAATTTAAAAATAATATTTTTCCCTATATATTGTAATCTCTATATATAACAATAATTAACTGTTAATTTGTCGTTAAAAAATACCATTCAATGCGGGGAAAGAAAAATGTTTTAATGGTTTCTTAAAAATTTTTTGTTTGTCCCTTTCTGTATTTTAAAATTAGAGTCGTAAAATTATTATTTGCTATAAAAAAATTTGGAGAATTATTTATATTCTTTGTGAAAAAATAGTTTGCTAAGATTATTAAAATAAAATTGGCGGTGAAATTGCCAGAAGAGAGAGAGAGAGAGAGAGAAGCAAAAAGAAGAAGGATTGAACGATGAAATGCAATCACATATCATCCATATGAGGTTTGAAAATCATAATAAGAAATTCATAAATTTTAATATTAATTATAAATATTTAACCCCTAAATGACATAATAAACGTATAATTAATAATTGTGAGTTGAAATACCTCGATAAAAAGGTTGAGGAAGTGCGGAGCGCGAGGGCGAGGTGCTAGTTGCCATGATGGCTGCCTACAGACTGAGGACGCTTCGGTTTTCTTATGGAAAGTGACACTAGTTCTTTCTTAATCAAACGCCTCCCCACTACTAAGGTGACGTGGCGTCTTGACTTCCCTTTAGAGAAGGATAATCATGGCGCCACGTATTCTACGCCTCTGATTGGCTAATTAGAAAAGAGGAGAAATGGCATAGAGAGAGGGGGAAAGAGAGGGAGAGGATTAATAAAGAGGGGAAGAGATTGATAATAAATTAGATTTAAAAAAAAAAGAAGCTTTTTATAGCCTAAGCTTATTAAATTATTTTTATTTATTTGAAAATTTACTAGAAAAATATGTATATATGTATCCATGCTTAACCATATAGACTTTTTTTGTGCATTTTTTAGACCAAAAGCACTTTTGTCGACACGTGGAGGATGCGCGATTTATTATACATCTATCTTTACTTTCTCTTACCTCAATATATTTTAATATACATATATAAAGAGAAAGTATTGGTTTCATATCAAAATTCGATGTCGAGATTTTGAAGTCCCCCGAGTCCGAAAAACATGGTCTGTCTGTCTGTGTGTCTGTGAACAAAATATCTCAAGAACGAAAAGAGCTAGGAGATTGAAATTTTATATTTAGTTTAGGTACCCCCCTGGGACGTAATACGAAGATTTTGAAAAAAATCGGCCATGGAGTACTAGTACTTTACTGATGTACTTTTTAAGTTTTTTTTTTTCATTTTCTCAAAATTCTCTAAGGATCTTGATTAAAATTCAAAAATCAATTATTTTTTAGATCCTCTTTAAAGAGTATATTCTCATTTTGCCCTCAAAATTGTTTGAAGACCACTTTACTCTTGAACTTCAAAAGAAAGATAATATTTTCCCATGTTTATACATTTTGTACCAACGGAAACTAAATATATCTCGACACAAAAAATCTAGTGAGGCAAGCACAGCTCACAACTTTCTCTTACCTTCGATAATCGAAAGCTGTGTTCTGTGCTTGTCACACCAGATTTTTTTATTAAATATTAAAATATTTCAAAAATTACATTTTTAAAAATTTTTCAAATAAAAGAAATTTGATTTGATGAAAAAAAGTAATAATGTTTTTAAGGAACTCAGCGTTTTAAATGTAATTTGAGGTGGACCCTGGAGCGAAACTTGTTCTGATTTTATTTGTATTAATATTTAATATTTTTTATTTAAATAATTAGTAATTATTAATTACAATATAGAGTGGAAAAATGTAGACAGCCATTAAATATACTCCAGAGACTAACTATATTTTGGCAGCTCCTGCCTACATTTTTCCACTCTATTTATTCATCACAGCCACTACTTTGGATAATATTAATTACAATTTTGCCCAATCATAAACATAAACTCATCTAGGAAATTTGGTTTCTTACGCTAAAACCCAACTTATAAAAATCTGGTGTAACTGGTCGCACAGCAAACAACTTTCTCTTACCTTCGGTAATCGAAAGTTGTGTTCTGTGCTTGTCACATCAGATTTTTTTGTGTCGACATGTATTTAGTTTCTCCGACAGTACGGTGCATTCGAATTTCAAGATGTAAAATTTATATGGGAAAATATTTATATTTTGTAATCATGGCAATTATTTCTCCTATCTTTCCTATGAAGTGCAAAAGTAAAATGTGATTCAAATGATTTCAAGGGCAAAATGAGAATATACATTTTAAAGAGCATCTAAAAAATAATTGATTTATGAATTTTAATCAAAATCGTTGGAGCGAAATCGAAAAAAATTGAAAAAACTACATCAGTAAAGTACTAGTACTCTGTGGCCGATTTTGTTCAAAAGCTTCGTGTCAAAAGGGTGCCAAACTTAAATATAAAATTTCAATCTCCTAGCTCTTTTCGTTCTTGAGATATTTTGTTTACAGACACACACACACCCCCCAACAGACAGACCATGTCGCGAAAACCACTTTTTTACTTTCTCTTACCCTATATATGAAATATATAGAGAGATAAAGTATTGCGATTTTGGATTCAGGGGACCTCAAAACGTGTATATCCATCAAAATCTCGACATTGAATTTTTGAGATGAAACCAATATTGTCTCTCTAAATAGGCCTATATATATTATAGATATACATAGGTAAGAGAAAGTAAAAAAACTTATGTAATTGATTGAGTTTAAGAAATCATCTAAGTCTAAGAATATTAAATGGAACTTCAACTAACTAAGAAATGAGAATCTAAATAGATTTGGGAGGGGGGGGGGGGGGGGGGGGGGGGGGCGGGCCCCCCCCCCCCCCAAAAAGGAGCAAAACAAAAAAAAAAAAAACAAAAAAAAATTTTAATTTTTAAGAAAAAAAAAAAAATTTTCCTAAAAAGGGGGAAAAAGGAAAAACACCCCACCCCCAAAAAAAAAAAAAAAAGTTAAAAAAAATAAAAAAAAAAATTTTTCACAAGAGAAAAGATTTTTTTTGGGTCCCCCCCCCAAAAATTTTTATAATCCCCCCCATAATATTATGTTTTTTTTTTGGAGGGGGGGGGGGGGGAAAAAAATTTTGTTTTCTGGAGGCGAGGTAAGCCCCCCACGCCACTGATTTGGGAAATAATATTTTAAAAGACGTGGTGTAGTGTAGAGCTTACTTGGAAGAGGTAGGCGTCACCGAAGGCGGTGCTCAGGCAGAAGATGTAGTCCCTTTTAGGATGCTCGGGAATGGGCTGCATGATCGCTCCATCTACGATGATAAGGTGTTTAGGGGCGGCCTCGACGCTCCTACCCTCTCGAGAGTCGCACGGGTAAAAGAGCAGGGTAGTGCCCTTGAGGCATACCCAGTAGCCCTTCCAGCCTCTTTTCCTGGCCAGCTCGATTTGGTGTTTCTTTCGCAACAGCCACTTTTTCACAGACAGGAACCTAGAAGAAGAGTAAGAGAGAACAACTTGTAATTAATGGCCTATAAACAACAACTACGAAGGGAAAAAGCTTTTGTATTTATTTATTTCCCCTTGACATTTTATAATTAACTAATAAATTTTATTATTAATTAAAAATAAGACTTACTTTTTTGATTTAGTTACAAATAATTTTAATTTACATTTTTAACAGCGAATAAGAATTATTTTTTTTAAATTTTATTATTTTTTTTTCTTTAAGGTGGTATTTTAGCCCTCGGGCTTGGTGTAGTTGGTAGCGCGCCTGCCTTGTATACCAAGGGTCGCGGGTTCGGACCCAAGGTAGTCCGATGATTTTATTTAAGCCAATTGGATACCAAATTGCTTAAATAAGAATGTCTGGACCAGTGGCGTCATTTCAAATTTTTCTTGAGAGAGCAAACTTTTTTTTTTTAAATTTACTTACAAATATGTACTCAAATTTAGCCAAAAGATATTTAATTTAATTAATTGTTTAATTTTGTACAGTTTTTATACTCATAGATGTATTTTGAAGTATTTTATTTAGAATAATATAAAATTTTATAAAAATCAGAGGGAGGGCAAATGCCCCCCCCCTGCCCCCAAATGACGCCACTGGCCTGGACCCCAAATACATATATATTCAAATAACTGTTATTGTCAAAGTCTTATATGGCCTGAGTTGGCGAAAAGATTGTGTGAAAGTGTCTGTGAGAGTGAGTGTGAATGAGGAAAAATTGTGTTAAAAAAAAAAAATGTTTTTTAAACCATGGCAGGTCAGGTTTTTAGTTTTGATGGATATGTTTTTTAATTTTTTTTTTTTTTTTTTTTATGGCTGTTTTTGAGGCCCCCTGAATCCAAAAAAGTTGTCTGTTTCTTTCTCTGTGTGTGAACAAAATATCTCAAGAATAAAACAAGAAATAAATTTGAAATTTGAGCCGCGGGTCATAGGTTAGCCGTCACTGCTCTAGAGGAATAGACAGACTTGGTGTACTTCAACACCCTTCTGAAAGCATCAAAGTTCTTATCAGGGTATTTTATGGCTGATGGAATTTGTAACAGGAATGAAAGTTAGAAGAAAAATGCAGCCAGAATTTTTCTTTAAAAATATATTTCAACAGCTAGCTGATTTCGGCTTTGGTCAAAGCCATCCTCGGAGCGGCTGTTGGTCTTGTATATATGAAGACCAGCCATCCTCGGAGCTGCTGTTGGTCTTGTATATATGAAGACCAACAGCAGCTCCGAGGATGGCTTTGACCAAAGCCGAAACGTCAGCTAGCTGTTGAAATATATTTTTAAAGAAAAATTCTGGCTGCATTTTTCTTCTAACTTTCATTCTTATCAGGGGTTGTTGGATTGATTATAGTTAAATATACCAATTTTAAAGTAGGCACTAATTAGTTAAAAATTGTTAATAAAATAATTTTCGAGACTTATATACTGGTATGTGAATAAAATATTATTATTCAATTATTTTTGTTACACCCTATATATGTTTATTTTAAATTTCATTGAATTGATGGAACGCATTCCTCGGGGCCACCTAGCCCAAACTATAAATTTTCATATTATTTATTAATATAATTTTTTTTTTTTTATTTCATTAAGGTCGTTTTCGGCATCGAAGGCCATTTAGACCGTATCTCTATTTATTTCAATTAGATTGGTAGCCAATCTAATTGAAATATATACCTAAATTTACTTGTTTTTATATTATTTAAAGATAAATTTAATCAATTATCGCATTTGTTTCTTCCTTTTGAATTTCATATATATAACCAGAAAATTTTAAACAAAAAGAAAAATTCAAACTAACAACAACAAATAATTGTTAAACAATTTTTAATTAAAAATTTATTCCACGGTGAATTTATTAACAAAATAACTTTTCAGATTTATGTCACGAGTCAGTTTTTGTTTTTTATTTAATCGAATAATGAATTATCATTCATACCTCAAAAGTGTAAAATAAAATTTAAATTATTTGATTCTAAAAGGACAAAAAATAAAGAACAAATAGCATTTAATAAAATTCTATTTATATTAAAATTTTTTTAGTAAATTTAGGAATTTCGGGGATTAAAAGTTTAAAAATTTTTGTATTTTTAATCAATCTAATGAATATTGATTTTTTCAAATTTATTTTTGAATACAAAAATTCAGCTCGTTTTAACTAAATATTTCCATTACAATATAATTTTTGATTAGGTAATTGACTTTCATCATTCATTGAATTAAAATCAAACATAATGAATGGAAATGACTTTCAGCCAGAATTAATAACAATATTAATACTCAGTTGATGTAAATACTTCAAATACTGTATATTAATTAAATTCTCTCCGTACTTAATTTAAAATAAAAATTGTGATAATACTAATATAAATCGCATAGTATACCATTTATAAATTTAATTAATTAAATTATTATGTTAATGAAAATCCAATGATTTTAAACCAAAATTTGAACTTGGTCTATTAGACTTTAATGGACTCAAGTATTCTAGTTTCATAATCAATGTGGGGTTGGTTCATAGTTCTAAGTAATAAAATTTGTTTTTTTTTTAAAGTTGCCCTTTCTTTCAATTTTACTTTCTCTTACCTATATATGTAATATATATAGAGAAAAAAAGTATTGGATATTATTGGATAGTATTTCAAAAATTCGATGTCGAGATTTTTATAGAAATACACGTTTTGAGGTCCATAGAGTTCAAAAAAGTGGTGGATCCCGCATAATGGTCTGTGTATATGTGTATGAAATATCTCAAGAACGAAAAGGGGAGGTTAAAATTTGAAATTTAATTTAGGTAGGCCTACCCCCTGGTTTTGAATAAAATCGACCAAAAAGTACTAGTACCGGTACTTTTCAGTAATTTTCGGTTTTCTCACTTGCCATGTATATTTTTCTACTGTAGGTTTATAAAATTGTATATCTTTAATTAATTCAAATGTACAATGAGGGACAATATTAAGTCCAACCCATGCGTTTTCTACTTGAGATTATTTCATTGTTTTTAAAAAAATATTATATATTTTTTAATGGAAACTTTTATGGTTGAAACTTAGAAAATTTCCATTAAAGATTTTCATTTTCTTTTATAAAAACAATGAAATAATTACAAGTAGAAAACACATGGGTGGGACTTGACTTTGGCGTTCACTGTTCCTTGCCCCCGGCCTTGGTGTAGTGGTTAGCCTGGCCATTTGTACCGTCCCATGCAACAAAAAAGTATTTAAATTGAATTGGCTATCAATCAATTCAAATAAACAGGGACAGGGTCTAAATGGCCTTAGAAAAAGGCAAAAAAAACCCTTAAAAAAAGTACCGTACTAAATGTCGGAAACTAAATAAATGCCGACACAAAAAATCTGGTGTTCTTGTACAGAACACACCTTTCAATTAGCGAGGTTGAGAGAAAGTTGTGTGCTGGACAACCTTCACCAGATTTTTACAATATTTTTCTCCACTAATTTTCTTTCTAATGATATATTTATCTCTATTTATTACACTGTTGAATTTCTCACTAATATAGGATAGCGGCCAGCGATAAATGACTCTTATTTCACCACTGGCTGCCTACCCTTCCTTATAGAGAAATTAAAATTTTTCTCTCTTCTTGTTTACGAAAAAGTAAAAGTGTAGCACTTTGAATATCTATTGTAGGTGATTAAATTACAGCAAACTTTGCTTAAAAAAAAAATGCTATTCTCAGAATCAAAATTAATTTATACTCTAATTAAATCTACCAACTTTTGTAAATTTTTTTTTTTTGTTGTATTAACAAAATTTCACTTGCCGAAATATAATTTAAAAAAAAAGTTAAAACTAGCTCTGTTTGAGAAGGGTTGTTTGTTGTTGACTTTCACGTGTAAATAAGAGTTCACGATGTACAACTTCAAGACTATAACTCTATCTAAATATTTGACTAATGATAAAATAGAAATGTAAAACTTTTTTTTTTCTCTTTTAGGTAGTATTATTTCTTTGATATTAATTATCAGCCCGGGGTTCATAAACAATAAATATTAATATTGGTCATCGATATGAAGCGTTCGTTAATTCCCTTCATCAAATTATTGGGATAAACTCTTTAAATTAAGATATTTGAGAGCTTCAGATTCGAAGGGTTTTTAAGAGCATCCTTTAAAAGGACGTGAGAGCAGTTCCGGAATTAAGTATAAAATAGGGCAACACGCATTCTCCCTGGGATTAGCAGTTAGGGGGACCGTAACTACGTGCTCGTCTTGTCTGCCCTCTGACCCTTGTGACCTTCTGCCCTGAGAGATGTGGATGCAATAATAAATAGCAAAATAGTATTTTCGCTCCACCTATTAACCAAGTATAATATCAAAAGATTTGATCTTTATAAATAATTAATTTGATAATTAGTCCACAAATTAATTTTAACAGTTTGATATTTAATTGATAGGGAAGGATGGAGGAATTGTGTTTAAAAAACTTTAGTTTTTCATCTATAACATTAATAATTGTATGAAAAATATTATTTTGTAAAATACGAAAATTTGTCTGTTCATAATTATCCCTAGTCTTTGGGGCAATTGCCGACAGATACCTAAATGGCATTTTAAAATTATTAGAATCAAAATTTTGGGTGGGTCGAGATGCGAACCCAGTTAAAATGAAATACTAAAATATTGATTATATAATGTGTGTAGGCCCTATAACATTGTAAAAAAAAAATAATTCTTAAGAATGTAATTTTATAGATTAAAAAAAGAATTCATTCATTCATTCATTTTTTTGATTTAATGAATAAAATAGATTTACTCACGAAAGGAATTTCACCATTTAATTGAATTATAGAACCTCTTAACCGTTAATAGTATCCAATCACGCAAACTATTTTTTTTATTGGATATCTAAGTTAATAGAGTGATTACGAGTTATGAACATTTTTTATATAAATAAAAGAACAAAAATGTTTTAATTATCAAACATTTTAGTTAAGGCATTAAGACACAATCCTATATTTATATTTTCTATATTTAGTGAAAATCAATTACAAATCACCTAAATAATCGACCTCCGGAAGATAAAATATAAAGTCGATTCAAAAATCGAAAATCGACTTTTCGTGTATTTTTCCATCCCTAGTAATAAATATTAAGATATATATTTTAAGAAGAATACCCTAATTTAGATTTTTGTATCACATTAAATTTACCAAATTTGAAGAGAGCTATCAAAAAACTTCCTTTAACTTGGAACAACATCAGGGGCAGTGGCGGATCCAGAAGGAGTTTCTCGGGGGGGGGGGTCTGGTGTGACTGATCGCACAGCACACAATTTTTTCTTATTATCGGTAATTTAAAGGTGCATTCTGTAGTTGTTTACCAGAATATATATACAAATCAAATTTTTAAGTATTAGTTTTATATTAAAAATACAATTTTTTTACCAAAAAAATATTTTCTCAAATCTCGGGGGGGGGGTAATTACCCCCCCTGTATCCGCCCTTGATCAGGGGTCCTTAAGTAGCGCCTGCATTTTTCAATGCATACCGAAAGGATATGTTAAGATAACTTGAATTATTACATTTCAATTTATGTTACAAATTTTTTGTTAGTTGTTCTTTACAAAATTGTTAATTTCAAAATTTGTGATTGTGATAACTTTACAGAATTTAAGAAAGAAAAAAAAAAAAAAAAACTAGATTTCCCTGCCACCGAAAGCGGACAGGGCGGCTAGTTATTTCTAATTGCGTTTAATAGTTTAATAAAAAATTTTTATGAAATTACAGGCCTTTCATTAAAATTAAATAGAAAGTTTATAATCATCTTAAATTATAATTAACGTGGTAATAATTTAATACAATATAAACAGAATCTATTTAGAGATGCATTAATGAACAGATTAATTAGCACTACTTAGGGGCAAAATAATAATATAGGAGAGATTGAATTTTGGTTAAGCTAATGTCGATCAATAAATTAAATTTTTAGAGACAACGTTTAGGGTGTAAAAAATCTGGTGTGACTGATCGCACTGCACATAACTTTCTCTTACTTTAGGTAGGTGTTCTTTGCTTGTCATACCACATTTTTTGGGTCTTCATATGCTTAGTTTCCGACAGTATGGTACATTTGGATTCAAGATGTAAAATTTATAGAGAAAAATGAAGTAATGTACAAGAGTATAGTGGTATTCATAAGATTTCAAGGGCAAAATGAGAATATACATTTTAAAGAGCATCTTAAAAATAATTGATTTATGAATTTTAATCAAAATCTTTGGAGCGAACTTTGGAAAATTGAAAAAAAAAAAAAAAAACATTAGTAATGTACTAGTACTTTTTGGCCGATTTTGATCAAAAGCTTATTTTTGAGTGTCCGGGAGGGGGTCTAACTTAAATATAAAATTTCAACCACCTAGCTCAATTTCTTCATGCTTAAAATTGGATACAGACAGATCATGTTGCGAAAACCACTTATTTGGATTCAGGGGACCTCAAAACGTGTATATTCAACAAAATCTCGAAATCGAATTTTTGACATGAATCCAATACTTTCTCTATTAACATATATATAATTATAGATAAGAGAAAGTAAAATGTCAAATAAATTCATAATTTTAAATGTTAAATAAATTTATAATTTATGTCTAATATTTATAACCATTTGTAACTGTTCTATTCAACCATCCCTTCCTTTATGATACCAGCTATTTTTTTTTTTTTTTTTTTTTGCGGTGAACTGTAGTGGCTCAAAAACCATTTTTTTTTTTACTAAATGTTTTTGTTGAATAAATCTCGGACATTATTGTTAGGTAATTTATTACTATAGGCCTATTGTATTGTTTGCTATGGTCTCTAACAACCGACTATTTTAACTAGCTAGAGAAATTAAAATTTATTATACTTGTGGGCTATAGGATACCTCAATTATTTAAAAATCTAACAAACTTTTTCTTCCTCATAAAGTAAGGAAGATCCGTACGGAGGCCCATCAAAAATCCATCTCTTTAGAATTTATAGAAAGAGTTTTTAAAGGAAGGAGGAGGGTTAAGTTGTTCAGTTCAAAGGAGTTAGGGTTGGAGTGCAAACGAAAGTCTTTTGACGTGAATAATGTTTAAGGTTGTCTTCTGTATTTAATGGGATGGTAATATTTTAGAATTTCCGAAATTAATTTTAAAAAAAAAGTAAAAATTATTTTGACAAAAATAAAATTGTTGTGTAAAAGGATGGGTTTTCTTTAAAAAATCTGATGTGACTCGTGAGGTCACACAGGGGGAAAAATTTTCTTAGTTTGACACACTAGATTTTTTGTCCCGAACTATATTGTTTCATAAATAAGAAATTATATATAATATTTAAGATATTATATACATCGCGTAGGTAAGCCGCGAAACGGAGATTTATACAATTAGATATCACTTCATGTTCCCGAAAAAGAACCACGGTAAGGGCACACTGAGCGCAAATCGGTGGATCCGTGGTTCTTTTTCGGGTACATGAAGTGATATCTAATTGTATATTGTTTCAGCCAATATATTAGAATTCAAGATGTAAAATTAATAAACATAGAAAAATATTTAAATTAAATTTTGTTATCAAGGCAACTTCGGTATTTCTCATATTTTTCCTTCTGAAGTATAAAAGTAAAGTTGGCTTCACAAAATATTTTGGAAGGCAAAATGAGAATGTACTTCGGTACACTTAAATATCAAAAAAATAATTGATATAAATCGTTAGAGCGAATTTAGGAAAAATCGAAAAAAAAAAGCTGGAAAAGTGGATCAAAAAGTAGAAGCTGACCGATTTGTTTCTAAAAGCTTCATGTTATATAAAGCCAGAGTGGTACAGTGGGCGCCACAAGTGCCTGATACGCTCGAAAGTGGAGCTTTGAGTTTAGGGAACTAAAATGCCTAGCTTTTAAATAAAGGTGCGCGTTTCGGGATGCTAATTTTGGGAGTTGCGGCCACAATTTTGAAGCTATCGACCTCAAGCTTTTTTTTAATTAAAGCTATTTAAAAATATCTACAACTTATAGAAGCCCTTTTTTTTTGATTTTTGGAAAAAATAATTTTTTTTTTAGATTAATCGTATTAAATAAAAGATATATTTTTTTTTAATTCGCTCTATATCTTATAGATATTTAAGTTAGTAATCATTGTGTTAAAAAAATAATTAATATTTTACCCTTAATTAATTAGCTGGAATCTTTCAAATGAAATGGAATATATCCCTTGTATTCCTAAGGGAAAAACTAACGCCATCTTTTGCCGCCTCGAGTAACTCCGGTAGTCAATCGTGTTCTAACGGCGCACCTTAACTAAAAGTAGATTTTCCCCAATAGTTTGCATTAAAAAAAGATGATTTATTTATTTAAAAAATATATAGTTTGGTTGAGTTAGCTTAAGGCTCCACTCTCTGAGCAGATCAGGCACTTATGGCGCCCACTGTTAGCTAACTAAATATCAAATTTCAATCTCCTAGCTCTTTTACTTCTTGAGATATTTTGTTCATGTTCATAGTCCCTTACAGGTCATTTTGCGGGACTGACTTTTTTGGACTCGGAGGATATCAAAACGTGTATTTCTATCAAAATCTCGACATCCAATTTTTGACACAAAATCAATACTTTTTCTTTTCTATATAGGCTATAATACAGTATGTTCAGATAAGTAAAAGTAACAATAAGATAGAGCCTAAACAGCATAATATGAAAAGGATTAAATCTCTTTTAATTCAGATTTATATTATAATTAGGATATTTTTTCTGCCCATATAGATTTTTATTTTTTTATCCCCTAATCAATTCAGCTATCCTGCTATGCTTCCTATATGCACCAACCGAGCAGACCCTTGAACACATCAACATCCCATTTATGCCACCCAGTGCACGATAAAAGATACCAAGAAAAGTTCGGAGACCAGCCAATAAGAGAAGCCTCAACAAGCAAGTAAAAAAAAAAAAAAATTGTACACACTGATTTCATTTTAAATTATAATGTTACTCAAATCAACACGTAATTGTCAAATCCTATTGAAAATTATTTTTTAATTGTCGCCAAGAAGGGTGTGAATTGCAGCCGAAAAGGCGACAATTTAATCAATCTTTTCTTGGATGTTCTCAGAATATTTTTCTGAAGTAGGTTGGTGGTCAAGTAAATTTTGACTGACTCCATATCCCTTGGCTTTTTCATATTCCATTTCAAAATATTGTTAAATAAAATTGTCATGTTGCTCTTCAATTGATAGATCAAATGAAAAAAAAGAGAAAATATTTTTGATCTTATCATGAAAATGAATTATTTCGCGCTATTTAAAAATACCATTATATCCATAAGCCAAGCTTGAATTAAAACATTTCAACGGAGAGACGGAAGGACATGACATCTATTTAATTAATTCACGCCAAAATTGGGCACTCGCTTTAGTTTTTTTTTTTTTGAGACTTGAACCACTCTATTAAAAAAAAAAAAAAAAGATGAGAAATACATTTTGAGGCATATTGTATTTTTTATATACGCCAAAAATTTACTCCCTTTTACCCTTTTGCGTGGGATGGTGGTGTTGTTAGCGGGAACTCGGGCTCGTTAAGGGTCAAGGCTGTGGCTTGTTCAAGGGATGAGGGGGCGCCACGACGCTCGGCGCCTTTTATTGATTCCCCTCAGAGGCCCCCGAACACCATCTCAATCTATATCTGAAGGGATGTATCGAAAAGGTATATAAATTATTTCAAAAATTTTAAATCCATTAAATTATTATTTCTTAAAAAATTTTAAGACAATAACCAATGGATCCTAATCCAATTCAATTAATTTCTAAGCATGATTATGTTTTTTTTATTTATTGTCATAATCAATACAATGCAATATATATAAGTGCATGTTTTAAAACGAATATTAGAAAAGCTAGTTTGGATAGTCAATGTTAACAGAATTAAAAAGTAAACCCTTTAATATCATTACATTCACATGCTTTTTGATTGTTGCCGAAAAGACTGTAAATGTGTGTGTGATTTGTGAGTGTGAATGAGGAAAAAAGTGTGAGTTAAAAAAAGAAAAAATAGACAATTCCCTGTCACTGTAGAGTTGAGGTAAAGCTACATAGTAAAGTTTGTGTATCCTATTTAAGTAAATATAGACAGAGATGCCGAAGCAAGAGGAAATAAAATCAATTGAAGACCAAAAAAACAAAAAAAGCAAAGACAATCAAAATGGCAAAAAATTGTAAAAATAAAAATATTTTTTAATGAATAATA
>JAKCPI010026377.1:0-15385 GCA_023213315.1 Euborellia annulipes | reverse complement strand
TTTATTTATTTTCAAAATTTTTTTCAAATATTGTCTATCGCTCTTAATAATAATTGCTCCTTTGATTTATAATTTCTTATTGAATTGTAATATTAAAATATCGTGAGAAATTAAAACGTGATTTCATGTGTTTCAATTTCCGTTTTTATACAATTTACATGAATAAATTTTTCAATTCATAATTATTTTATATAATTTTATTTGACATGATAAAAATGACAGCTTAAATTAAAAGGAATTGCTTACCTATTTCATGCATGATAATTTAATATTTATTAATAATTATCACTTTTATAAACAAAAATTGTTTTAAAGTTATTGACCGGAAAAACAACAGGTTCACCACTGTAAACAACAAACTCTCGGGCGTTTGTCAATTTCCGGCTTCAACTTTTGAACAGATTTGTTTTTGCGTCAGTCAGGAGTATAGGAATAGGGATACAGAGTGGTGTCGAGGGGTGGCACTCTTACCATTAGAACAGAGTTAGCAAGCAGAAAAGGAAAACCCATGAGAAAATATTTATATTACATCTCCATATCCCTTCCACCTCGATAGAATGCCATGGTAATGTAAAGAACAATATACAGAAAGTGCAAAAAGAGCTGCGAAAGAAAAGAGAAACTGACCTAACTCCAACTTAAAACAACGACGCATTTTATAATTAAGCCTTACTCGGCGTTTGGAATTAATTAGAAAAAAAGTCCTGTGGAATTTGAATATGGAGCTCAATAAGTGAGGATTCTTTTTCATTATCATAATGAAGATTTATTATCAGTTGTTTAAGCAACTTAAACTTGTAAAGATGCTTTTATATATTAAATGAGGGGCGTACATAGAAATTTTTTTTCGGGAGGGGGGGGCCCTGAACTCAAAAATCTTTCTGCGGAAAATTTTTTTTTAAGAAACTACATTTTTTTTTTCACACGAAATTTTTTTGCGGAACATTTTTTCTTTTGCAGAATCAAAAGTTTTCCACCCTGCGAAAAAATTTGTTGCGCTGATGTCTGTATATCCCTATATGTATATGTGTTTGGGAAATTTCGGGGGGGGGGCGGGCCCCTTCGGTTCACCTATATATACGCCTCTAAAGCCAACGGTTAAGTTTTTAGCCGAACAGAAGGGTATTTTATTATTTTCATATAATAAAAAGGCTATCTTCATATAAATTCCAAATAAATAATATTATTATAAGCTTAGTAGAAATAAATATAATGGTGAAATAAATCCGATTCCTAACAACCAAACTTTTTTTTTTTATAAATTATTAAATATCTTTGTTTGGTATAATCTACTGTATATACCAAGGGCGCTGGTTCGGATCCCAAGCAGTCCGATGATTTTATTTAAGCCATTTGGATACCAAAAGGCTTAAATAAAAATGCCAGGACCCCCCAATCGATATATTAATAAATAACGGTTATCGTAAAAAGTCATATGGCCTAAGTTGCCAGAAAAAGATTTGTGTGTGAGTGTGAGAGGGAAAAAAGGTGTGAGTGTTTTTATTAAAAAATCTGGTGTGACTGTGCGCACAGTCACACACCAGATTTTTTTTCATAATTTTAATAAAAACAACTCCACAGATATATACTGTATACAGGGTATACAAATAAATAAGTTTCACAAGATTGTCTTAAATTTGTTGTTGCTCCAAAAATAAAAAAAATGAAATAAAAAAACATCAGCCATTTTCTCTCAAATTGTTTAAAATAAGATCCAACCCTTAAGAATTCAATAAAAGCTAATAAAAAAACTCTTAAGATTTTTAATGAACAAACTTGTAAATTATAATAATTTAAAAAAAAAAGAACTCTTCTTGGGAATTGTTTATATTTCGAAGCTTTTGAAATATCTTCTTTATATTAAAATGTTATTTTTATAAAGGGCTAAAGTCTTCTCTCTTTTTTTTTGATGTCTTAAGGACCTTTAAAAGCAGAGAGGATGATAGACAAACACAAACACTTGCAACACTTGACCTAAGGGTTTGTCAAGAAGAAAAACGATCTTGCTTTTAGTAAAACGCCTTTGACAGACTGACTTTAAATAATGATATTCACTTGAAATTAATTTCATCAAGCGAATATTTAATTTTTCAAATAAAAAATAAAGCTAATTAAAACACGTGATTGACCTAAAGAACACTTTAAAATAATAAATGCTCATTTTAAATAAAATAATTACCCTATTATTCTCTAGATTTTTCATAGTAGATTAAATAAACACATATGGATACATAATAAATTCGCATTATTATTATTATTATTATTATTTATTTATTTAATTAACAAATCAATAGCATAAAGTTTTTGCCACGGACATTAATTTACATTATCTTTATTTACGTAAGTCAAAAAAATTTTAGCTGCTAATTTTAAAATATATTAAAATGTTAAACTCCCAATCCGAGGGCCGGCCTAAAAGTTTTTTGGGCCAGGGCCAACAATTATTAAATAATAATAATAATAATAAACTCCCAATATCTAATTTTAATAACTTAATCTTAACTCTCTTTCAAAGTAAATTCTGATCTTGATTATGAAGTGGCATCAATATTCATTAAAAAAGTAAGACTGTGCGACTTTCCTCTTGACAAGGAGTGTACCGCGAGAATTTACCCTACTATTTATTTACTCTTTAAGGAATAATAGTATATGATTCATAATTAATTTAATATCTTACGGCTGTGAAGATTTCGGCTTCCTGAATATGATTCATTTTTTGAGGAAATTTCCCATTTTTCATCAAGTTAGAAGAAGAATTATAATAATATAATCAATTAAATAAAAAAAAAAATCGATATAGCAGATTGAATTTGAGGAGTTTGGAAAATTTTAAGACAGCAAGATAGTGGCATATCTAGAAATTTCGTTGGGGAGGGGGGGGTAGGCTGATGGATATACCGGGGGGTCCGGTAGTCCTCCCCGGAAAATCCTTTTAAATTAAATTAAATGTATCTAGAAGTATTTTTAGACAACCTTAACAATCCTGAAATATTTTAGAGATGCTCTAAAACTCTTGATATTTTACAACTTTTTTTTCGAACTCTAGATATGTAGACACAATTTAATATGACATTTAGTACCAAGTTTAAGTTTAGTCGTCTACTACTTGAACAGTTTCATTTTTATTCTTTTCACTTGTAGGATTTCGGGGGGTGGGGGAAGGGGGGTTGTAGCCTCTTCAGCCCTCCCCCTACATATTGAGGAGACTGCAGTCCTCCCTCCTTACATACTCGACTGCTGCAAGAAAATTATCTACAACTTATTTCTGAATATAATAGCACTTAAAACTTCAGGCTTACATCATTTATCTTTTATTTGTCAAGTTAAATGGTTGTATCATTATATATTCAACCAATAGAATCAATTTTGATCTTTTTAATGAACATTTTTTTTTTTTTTTTATCTTTAGTATAGAAAATAACTATTATTCTATTTCAAAAAATTTATAAATATGGAAAAAGCCGAATAGTAGGACCACAGGGTATATGAGAAGAGACATTTAGGGAGTAAAAGTAAATGTCAGTCTTAGTTCTAGAAACTCTTGTTCATAAATGAATAAATAGAGCCGCTCGGCTTGTCTCGAGGAACAAGTGGGCTGGTTGTCAACAAGAAGGTGAAAAAATTAGGAAATATAATAGATCAAATTTCTCACTCATTTTAAGAAAAAAAATTCCAATTTAATTAAAACTAAAGTACTTTATTATATCAAAAAAGACCCAAGGGACAGAAAATGACAACAATGCTCAACTCCTATTCTTTATATAAAAATATTTTGTTAAATGTCTAAACAAAAATCTAACATTGAACACCCTGTGAATTTATATCGTGGAAAAAACAACAAAATAAGAGGGTGCCCAAATAAATGATGTCTTGTTTAAAAAAAAATATAAATTGTATTGAGAAATTCAGCGAACATAAATTTATTTAACAATATCTTCTTGGACGTCTGTAAAAATAGAAAGCTATTAAATAGAATTTACTTACTAGATTCGTTTAGATTCATTGATTTATTGATATACAAGTAAGATATTAATGAAGCCCATTCGATTTTTTTAAGTGGCAATTAAGTTTAAATAGAGGCAAGTAATCCTGAATGAAAATTAGATCACATAAAACAAATAGTAAATTAAAGGCCATCTCACTCAGTGACGGGGAGGGGGGGGTGTGAGAGCGAAATAAATAATCAGTTATTAAATAAAAAAGTAAAAATACATACCCATTCTTAATAGAAAATTTAAGATGAAAAATATTTAATCTCCCCCGAGTAAAAATGATTAAAAATGATCAAAGGATACTCACGCCCGCAGCAGGTCTGCATAGTGAACCTTGAGGGACACACAGGGATATATACGCCCACACCAGGGACTCCCAGGGATACACACGCCAGCCCAGGGACACACACAGTAGAACGAAGGGGACCAGAAGAAAAATGTATGTCCCTGGTGCGGGCGTTTGTATCCCTGTGTGTCTCTGGTAAGGGCGTCTGTATCGCTCTGTGTTCCTGAAGGTTCACTATACAGAGCTGCTGCGGGCATGTGGATTCCTCGATCATTTTTAATCATTTTTACTCGGGTCTTTATTTTTTACAATACTGTATATATGAAAATTTAAAATAAGATTCTTGACAAGAAAATAATTGATTTTTGAATTTTAATCAAAATTGAAAGAGCCAATTTTGAGAAAATCGAAAAAAAGTGAAAAAGTACATCAGTAAAGTACTAGTATTCTTTGGCCGATTTTGTTTAAAAGGTTATTTTCACGTCTCAGAGGGGTGTCTAACTTAAATATAAAATTTCAACCTCATAGCTCTTTTCGTTTCTGAGATATTTTGTTCACAAACACACAGAGACAGACAGACAGACCTTGTTGCGAAAACCATTTTTTTTTTTTTTTGGATTTAGGGGATCTCAAAACGTTTATATCCATCAAAATCTCGACATCGAATTTTTGACATGAATTCAATACTTTCTCACTACCAATATATTTTAATAGATATATAAGCTTATAGGTAAGAGAAAGTAAAAACTAATAAGAGAATTTGTAAAAACCTTGATATAATTAAGATCAAGTATCGCTAAGTAATAAACTAAAATATTTTTTTTTTTAAAGTGAAACTTTATTTGATCGACACAAATTTTTTCGTTTCTCTATCAGCATGTCGCGTTACAAGCCGTGACGTCAAAGGCCGTGACGCTACAAGTTATGACGTCACAAGCCATGACGACAAAAATAGGTTCGGTATCGTTATAATACTAATAAATTTAAGGTTCCTGACAAAAATAGGAAAGTTGAAATTTAATATAGGCTATATGACGAATTATAAAAAATAATTGTGAGATTTAATTTTTCAATTTTTAAATTGATAAAATATAATTTTAAAATAATTTAAAATGATTCAAATACTAAATAAATATTTTTCTCAGTTTTTAATTTAACATACGCCAATTGATTTCCCATTATCATTCCCATTTTCCAATTATTAAATTAAGATTAAAAACGGGATTTTAATACCCTTAATTGAATAATTTTCTGAAAATTTTCAGTTAAAAGCCTAAGATCCGAAAAAAGTTTCACTTGCATCGTGGTTTCATAAAACCACACAATGATTTTTTTTAAATATATAACCTTATGATTTAAAAAATAAGGTAGATATATAATATGTACCAATTTATTATAATTATTTATAAAAGCTTTTCGGGATTAATTATTCTCTAATCAAGATCGAAATTAGTCGTGAGCCATCTTGTTCTGTTTTCCAAATGGCAGACAACTTCTGTTTGTGCCCAGAGGGGCTAACGAGAAGCCAGCGTCTAATTGGACTCGTATTAATTAACCATTCGAAATCTAGTTTACTCCCTTATAGCGAGATGTCAATTCCATCATAGCTCCGATTTATTAACAACCCTAATGGTCAAATAAATTCTCATTTGATTTTAATAAATAAAAATAATCTCACAGTTCATATTCTAAAATATTAGTAGTTGAAAATAAACTTTAACTTGTAGCATCCAAATAAAAGAATAAGCTTATTATTTGAGAAATATCGTGAGATTAAAACAGTCGCTTTAAATGGACCACTCTCAAATTATTTTATTTTCTTTTAGTACAAAAAAATATGATCTGTGTCAAAAAAAGTGTAAAATTTATCTTTCAAAGAAGTTCGCTCGTGTCGTACATTTGCCTCTTGCTTCAGTGAGAATTTTAACACATTTTTTAACATGATCCCTCCATCAGATAATAATTTTGAACTTAAAATGACCACCTTTGGGGTGCCGTGGACTTCAAAAGGTTGGGAAACGCTGATCTAAACAGTCATATTGCACAATGTTGCACCACAAAGTTTAATTAAAATACAAAAAAAAAGTAACTTATATAAAATATAGACTATATATAATTATATAATAATAAAAATAATGTATGATAAATATATGTAATTTATAATACTAATGAAATAGGCCGTTTAATCCGAGGTTGATCTGAAGCCGGATAAGAGGGGTTTTACTGTATTTAGTAGCTTGGTATAAAATATAAGAATTTTGTAATATTAAAATTTCTTCATTGGGAAATCAGATCATTTGTCAATATCTGTTATTTTAAACGATTGGAAATTATTAGCTTTAATTGATGAAATTATTTAATCCCATAGATAGCCCACTTAGTTTAGTTTCTGCCCGTTGACTAGTCTCTTCACTACCGCCTATGATGTTAGTGAATGTTTTTTTGCTCACATTAACTCAAAACTCTAATTGATGGATCGTCACGATTTTTTTTTTATAGCCTACTAATTTATTTTGATAAAATCTTTCAAGAGATAATTGGAAATTTTATTGGAATTTCTAATTACAAAAGTAACTTAATTTGCATCCTCTTAATTTTTTATCATTTTTACAAAAACATGTTCTATTTCACACATTATTATATCCATTCAGTGGCGGATCCAGAGGTGTTTCTGGGGGGAGGGGGGTAATCTGGAGTGGCTGGTCCCACAGCACACATTTTTTTCTTAATTTCGGTAATTTTAAGGCGCATTCTGTACTTGTTTGCCAGAATATAAATACAAATCAAATTTTTAAGTATTAATTTTTAAAATTTTACATTAAAAATACATTATTTTTCGAAAAAAAGTATTTTTTTCAAATCTCAGGGGGTAATTACCCCCTTTACCCCCCCCCCTTGTATCCGCCCTCGTATCCATTATATTGAATATGAAATTGCCTGGTATACATTGAGTTTATTCTCGCCGGATTTTTTACTTTCTCTTACCTCTATATATATGTCAATATATATAGAGAGAGAAAGTATTGTTTCTTATCCAATGATGATGATCTACATCTTCAAATGAATGAATATTTAGATTGAAATTAACCCTTCTTTTAAATAAATAAAATATCTTTCTATTTTTAAACTATAAATTCTTTTCGCAAGGCCGGATATAAAGTCAAAAACACATAAAACAAATGATATTTCTTAAGGAGCCCACTTCTTGTGTTGCTTAGTAACCAAGGGCTTTTTCTAGTTGTATGACGTCAAACAAATGGGATCTTTATTTTCGGATCATAAAATATTTTTTTTTTTTTTGTTTTTTTCTTTTTAAGAAAAAAAAAAAAAAAACATTTTGTGTTAGATGAAATTTAAAACCTTTTAAAATTTGTATATTAAAAAAAGAAGCATCTTTACTCTTCTTTTACTGGTAATATTTTTTTATGAGAGGATTTTTAAAAAGTAAAATTTTTCTATCGATCAATTTCTCTTGTGATTTCTTCTATTGCTACAGTTATTCGGTAAAACCTAATAAAAGAAACTCTTCAAATCAGTTGAAAACTCAAAATTTATATATATATATATATATATATATATATATATATAATTACACTATAATAATTATAGGGTAGCTAAAGGGAACAGAGTTTTGCTTCCAACCAAGGGCGGATACAAAGGGGGAGGTGAAGGTAATTTGTATTTATATTCTGGCAAACAACTACAGAATGCACATTTAAATTACCGAAATTGTGTGCTGTGCGACCAGTCACACCAGATTACTCCCCCCTCTAGATCCGCCACTACTTCCAACAAAATTAATTCAAATTATATTTAATACCAATTGATTTAGAAAAATAGGGACGTGGTCTAAATGCCTCAGATACCGAGAAATACCTTAAATAAATTACAAATAGCCAATGATTACAGCTCAAGATAATTCCACATTTCCGAGATTCAATATCATTCAACAGATTCCTAAAGAAGCCAGACGCTGAATCACTTCTTCAATTAGACAGCTACATTAAAGCCGCAAAAATAGTCATATAATAAACCACTCATTCTTGATAGTCTACATATTTAATTAATATTCTTTTTATACCATATTTGGGTCTATTATGTTCTTTTAGGATGTTCTTCTTAAATACTTTTCTTAAATTATATTCTTGGTGTTTGTACCGTGTTCTTTGCTAATAATGTTTTTTTATATAATGTTGAGGGCTCGCTGGTGTAGTGAGCTAGGGTGTCAGCTTCTGCAAAGAAGATCCCTGTTCAAATCCTGGAAGTGAGGGATTTTTCATTAAATAAAAATATTTATTTAATGTAAACAAATTCTCAAGCAAGCCCTGGATTGGAATATAGGATCTTACCACAATAGCCCCCAGGCAACTCTACGAGGAGAGGGAGTTGCTGTGACATCCCGTCCTGTGGAAGGGACGTTAAGAAGCTTCTCTCTCAGTGATGCATTCTTCGAAAGGAGTAGGCTACACGCCGGTGCTGAGGGAGTCCCTCCTCAAACTAAGACATCCTCCATAGCATAGAAGAGGTTGGATATAAGGAGCCGGTTGGAACCAGAAATAAGGAGTAGTTCACTAGCTAGAAACGAACGAAGGAGGAGGAGCTAGAGATAGGAAATGATGTAACTTCACGGGGTGCCGGTAGATGGCTACGGCCAGAGGCCGGTTGGGTTTGAGGTGTGTGTCTTCGTGCACGAAAGCACCTCGGGGTAAATAAACGGGGATCCCAATAGGAATTTCAAAAATAAAAAAATATATAATGTTTTTCTAGATTGTTTTTTTAGGTCTAAATAAATATGCTAATTTAAAAAAAATTAAATTTCCATCCCAAGTTATACCCAAAGAATCAAAAGAGGATGATATTTCCTGATTCCAATGAATCATTAGTTATAATTTTTGGGACGGGCATAATCAATAAAGATATTTTAATTTTTTTCTGCAAAAGGTCAACGCAACCCCTTGAATTTCCATTAAAGTAAAAGATACATTATCAAATAGGAAGAATAAATGAGCAAGCAACTAGTTATAATTCAATTTATTAGTAAACTAGCTGCTTGCTCATTTATTCTTCCTATTTGATTATCAACACTCAGCTATATACCTCCTTCAAAAAAAAAAAAAAAGATACATTGAAAAATTCCTTTTAAGAAAAATTCGAAAGTTAATAAAAAGATAACCTTTAACCATTTGAACCTTGCTAGGAAAATAAACATATTTAAACATATTTACAATAAATATATTTTAATTCAGAACCAATTATTTTTTTTATATATTCTTTTTGTGTAAACCTTGATATTATTGTAATGTGTAAATCAATTAATGAATTGTTACAGATTATTTTGTATTATTGTTTTCTATGATGTTAGTTTATTTACTGTATGTATTTTGTGTTTAGAACCTATATGGGTCAAGAAATAAAAAAAATGTTTAGAAATGTTTCCAACTATCGTCGCTAAATTAAAAGACAGAAAGATATGTTATTAAACCATGTCTATATAATTTATAGTCACAGATGCTTAATCGCCAAAAAACGTGTCTCTAATTAAGAGTGTCCATTTTGTCCTGTCTTCAGTATACCTACCTGGGTGGGCAAAGGGAAGAGTACTTAGCAAGGAGCGAGAGGGCCCCCTCAGGTGCGGACAGAGTCCCTCAAGTCTTTTGTGATGAAAGTTTAAACACCGTAGGGTCCAAATGTTTTATTCACAGCCTACCAACGAAGAAGCTTCGGAAACTCTTCAATTATCCCGTTAAGGGCTCTAGAGTTGAACTATCGTGAAAATGCAGAGGTAAAAAAGTCACGATTGGAATTAATTCAATTGAGGTTAGCCAATGTGTAAAATTAAATTTTTTTTTTTTTAATATTATACCTATCTTAGAAAATTAATAAAGAAAAAGAGAAGAAGACCAGAAGCCATTAATTTCAATTTAAAAAGATTTGGGGGTTGGAAAAAAAATCAGAAAAAAAGGATTTTATCTTCTAAAAACTTTTGAAATTTTAAAATCGATGAGAGGGAAATGATTTATTAAATGATTCTCGCCTGGATTTAAGAGGGAGAATTTTGAAGCAAAGCCCATATAGACTTTTAATGATAAATTTATATTAATAGTAAGGCTACCTAGCCTTCCATATTTATTTAATTCATTTAGTAGTTGAATGACTTAGATTTTATTGTATTGAAATCATCCACATATGTTTATGAAGCTGGAGCCTAAGAATATTAAAAATATTTTTGTTCAAATTTTGTTCTCAAAATGTAAATATATAGCTTACAAGGGGAGGGCACGACCTTGGCATTTCATTTTGGGATGAAACTTCGGTTGATGATTGTAGACCGTTAGGGGGGTTCACCTCTTGAAATAGTAACGCGCAACGCTCAATTGTTTCGGAGAAAATGGCGTTTAAAAAATTCAAAGTCCGCTTATATACTAGTTAGGCTTTTTATATGACAATGGCGACAATAGTCTAGTAGGTAGAGTGTCTACCTACCAAATGGGCGCTTGGGGTTCGAATCCCGCCTCGACTTATTATTTATTTTTTTTTTTTATTAAATTATTTATTTTATTGTCTTTACAATTAAATAAATGTATTATTTAATATTATAGATTATTTATTAATAGAGAAATTTTTGTGAACGTAAATGATGTTTGTTTGTTTTCCAACTGATCTTTTAAAAAATAATTCATTGTTCTTCTAAAAATTATTCCACTTTCATTGTGCTAGATGCCGAAAAAATTTTTGTTTTAAATGTTTTTATGATGATTATCATTCAGTCTCGTGTTTGTAATAAAAAAGTATAATGTATAAATGATTATAATGTAAAATCAAGAAATAAGATTGAAACTTTTTACTTATTAATAGCCTAAATTATAGTATTTTGAATAATAGTTTATTAAATACTAGTGTATTTATTTGGCAGTTATTTAAAATATTACAATTGAATATAATTAAATTATGATTTAAAATTTAGTCTTTTTTTTGTTAGCAAAATAACACTATAGTTATTTATTAATAAATAATCTTTAATATTAAATAATAAATTTATTTAATTGTAAAAATAATAAAATAAATATTTTAATTAAAAAAAAAAAAAGTCGTGCACTGGATTCGAACCCCAAGCGCCCATTTGGTAGGTAGACACGCTACCTACTAGACTATTGTCGCCATTGTCATATAAAAAGCCTAATTAGTATATAAGCGGACTTTGAATTTTTTAAACGTCATTTTCTCCGAAACTATTGAGCGTTGCGCGTTCACTATGTTCAGGGTGAACCGCACCTAACGGTCAACAATCATCACCCGAAGTTTCATCCCAAAATGAAAGGCCATCGCGCCCCCCCCCTTGTTAGTAGTCTACTACCCGAGTAAAAATGATTAAAAATGATCGAGGGATACACAAGCCCGCAGCAGGTCTGCAAAGTGAAATTTGAGGGACACACAGGGATATACACGTCAACACCAGGGACACACAGAGATACACACGCACGCACCAGGGACACACACAGTAGATCGAAAGTGACCAGAAGAAAAATGTGTGTCCCTGGCGCGGGCGTGTGTATCCCTGTGTGTCCCTAAAGGTTCACTATGCAGACCTGATGCGGGCGTGTGGATCCCTCGATCATTTTTAATTATTTTTACTCTGGTATAATCCAATTTTTAAAAATATTTTTATTTTATGCATACTTGTTTCTCTTTTTTAACCATCTTTATCTTGCTGTTATGCAGCGACTCTGGTGGTGGCACTTATTAGAGAAGGAAGTGGGAGGCGCGGCCTAGTATGAAGGGAGGCGCGGCCTAATATGAAGGGAGGAGCGAATATTAGACACAGCGTGCATTTTTTAAATTATTGCTGTTAATATAAATTAATATAAATAAAATAATAAATAAGTATAAATAAAAAAAATTTTATAAGTCTATAAATTTATATTTTTTAGCATTAAAAATTTGTGTTTTTTTATAAAATGGGCGGAAGGGATGGGGAGACGTCATATCATTAAATATTTTTGAGGCGTTTTAACAAAAATTTAGAAACCACTGTATTAGGGATTACCAAATTATTCGAATTGCCATAGTTTTAGTGCTTATTTTGTTTAAAGAAAAACAAATATCCATGGGCGTAGCCAGACATCTTGTTAGGGGGGCAACCCCCCGTTAGGGCAAGAGGGGGGGGTTGCGATTAATATATACATAGATTATTAATTATTTATTTAAATAAAAAAAAAATTAAATTAATGTAGTGGATTGGGGCGTTAAAAAAATAATTCCCAATGGGAAAAATATATATTTGTTTTTTTTTTTTTTTCCAATTTTTAGGGCAAGCCAGGTGGGGGCAACGACCCCCCTGCCTCCCCCTGGCTACGCCCATGCAAATATCATACATTTAGAAATTTAAAAATTCAAGTAGTAGAAGAAGAATAAAAATTACTTCAAACTCGTAAAAAAAAAAAATTAATAATTGTCGCTCAGTAACATTTATATACATTTTACATTGAATAAGGACAAATTAATCAAGTATTGAGATGAGATAAGAAGAGATTTTTAGGGGAGAGAGTTCTGAGAGGGACTGATTTTTGGGGAACAGAACAAACATTGGGAACCGAGTTGTTGGCCATTTGCGCCAGATACCGGTACAAGGGTTAGTGCGTGCATCCGTGCACGATGCACCAGGGGACATCTGGGAAATACTTTTTTTTGCAGGCTATTGAGGGTATTTATGCCATAATTTAAGACTTTTTCCTCAAAAAAAAGTAGGGGAGTAGCCTAAATAAAAAAAATTATTTAAGATCCTGGAGAACCCAAATAAAATTAGTCCTCTTTATATCTATTGCATATTTTTATTCGCCCTTTACATAATGTCTACCTATAGACTGCGCTACAACAAAATCTCCTAAAATTAATTCATTAATTAAATATCATCCATATTTTTTAAATTTTGTCATTGATAATATATTTAGGAAAAGAGTGGGTGGAGCGCCATACCCAAAATTGAAAATAAAATAAATTCAAAACTTGTTCTAACTAAATATTTAAGTTAGGGCAATATAGGTAAGGAGCATGATTAATCAAAATTTTTTTAATGTTGTTGACAAAACGTCTGGAAACATTTTTGAGGGTCGTCCTTCCTTTGAAGGAGTTTCTTTAAATATACTTTCAAAAAAAATAAGAATATTCATTTCTTTTTTTTTAATGATCTTTTTCATCATGTTTGACTTTTAAATACATGTTTAATGACAAATAATACAAGCTTCACGCTGTCATTCAAATTTGACAGCCAACAGATGTTCATAAAAATGCAAAAGGTCATCATTTCTTTTTCTTTACTCTTGGGCCTGGCATCGGGGAGGAAAAAATATTAAATATTTTAGCATTGGCCGGCGCTTGGCGGATCCGACTGTATAAAGCGAGAGAAATTTGCATTTTATTATTTTATCTTAGAAACATCAGAGATTCTCCGCCGTCTTTAAGTCAAGGAGAAAAAAAAAAAAAATTCGCCACATGATTAAAAATTCAAAATACGTTCTATGTACGTCGAATAATGCACGCACACAAATTGATAAAATTAATTACTACCATCTTCCTCTCTCTTTCTCTCTTGATATATTGATAATAAATTAAATAAATTTTTGATATCCGGATTCTTGGTTCTCTAATATTATTAAATTAACATTTATAAATATTTGCCAAAATTATAAGAATCCCAAGATATTTTATATCAAAATGTATTTTATTAAATTAAATCTGAAGATAGAATTTTACAAAATTATTTAAATTACTATTATTTGCGCTAATTACGGTTTGCAATTAATATAATTTACATGCACCAAAAATGTTCTCTAAATTTATTATTATACAAATAAATAGCTCTTCATTTTATTATTCATTAATGTCCGTGAAAATCATAAATTTATTTTTGAAAATAAATAACAGAGGTGGTATATGAAGAACGTATACATATACATTAGATTTGATCCAATGGAATGGAATCGTATAGTCAAAATTACAATTTAATTAATTAAATGTGAGATATTGATGGGAATCGTACTCGGGACCTCCAGATTTGCTTTCCAGTTGCACCAGGACTCTAGAGGTCAAACCAACGAACTGTGGCACATCATCTCACATTTAATTAGTTTAACGAACTAACTGTCTGCTGATCACCTCCTATTTTATTTAGTAATTGAAATATATAATAATTTAAATAATGACTGGTAACCACCCCTAAGACCAAATACTCCTCTTATTCTAAAAGTCAAGAGTTTTTAATAACCCAACTTTTGCTTTCTGCTCTTGGTTCAGGGTCTGGATACTCAGAGGACCTCAAAACATGTAGGTTATATATCCATCTAATTCTCGACATCGAATATACAATTTTCTATACTGGCTGCGAGTATTAAAAATGTACAAGATGGAGTCAGTCAAGGAAAGAACAAAAACAAATTTTGTTTGTCGACGTTGTCAACAATCACACTCTTCTTAGTGGCAGTCTAATGTCAATTCTTACAGATATTAGTAATTAAACATTTGACATAAATAAACTGAAATTCAACCAACATTAACAATGTGATGTCTGTTCTTTTATGGTTTAAACAATTAAAATAAAATACCCTGTATATATCGCCTGCAGAAAACCATAGTGGCGAAAGTCCGAAATTCAACAACGTTTGCTAGGCTTAACTCAAAAATTGAATTTTCGACTTTCGCCACTATGATTCTCAGCAGGCAATATATCAACTCAAGACTACTTGTACAATGTCTTTCGAAACGTTTTTCGTGTTTTTTATTCTTTTTTTGACAGATTCCATCCCTTACATTTATACTCGACTTCGAATTTTTAATATGAATTCATTACAATCCTGGTTCAAAATTAAATTTTAGATTAGTATTGTTTTTTCTCATCAACGGTTGATTGAATAATATCAGTTGTATCATCACTCTTCATTCTTTATTATTTTATTAAAATATATGTTACATTCGTTTTTTTGTTGTTGAAATTTAAGATATTTTTTTTTTTATATCTAAGACCATTTTAGACATAGTCCCTATATTTCTAAATTAATTGGTATCCAATATAATTTTATCTCTAAGTGGATAAAACAATCTATCACATCTTATA
>JAKCPI010026376.1:0-12734 GCA_023213315.1 Euborellia annulipes | reverse complement strand
GTCTAAATGGCCATAGGTGCCCCACAAAGTCCTTAAAAGGATTAAAAATAAAAAAAAAAACATCTTTGACAAAATTGCATTAATCCGCCACTGATTTAATTATAAATCCAAATCAATAGACCATCCGTTTTGTCATATATCAAACAAAAAAAAATTAATCACGAATTACCAGTAAATAATTATATTTTATTAATAATGGCGTTTGTAACCGGCCATTAGAGAGAATCAGAAGAAGAAGCCTAGAGCAAAGAGAAAAGGAGAGAGAGAATCCATTTGTGATGTCGATATTTGGGTGAAGGGGGAGTGAATGTCCAGGAGATATGAAACCAGATGTCACAAGAAGACCCTACTTCCCATTTGGCCCTCGAGGCAAACGAAACCCACCCACCCCATCCGCCTATATCCAGTTACTTTTTATCCCCCCCCCCCCTCCCCCACCCCCATCTCTCGCTCGTTTCAACAAAACAATTGATTTTCTTTTATTCAAAGATTTTTCAACCTTTTAATGCTTAGAATGATAGACTGGAAGAGAGGATGTCAGCCAAAAGGTGAGCCTCTATCGAATAAAAATCTCCACTCAGAAGACGTTTCGGGTTTAATTAAATAAATCCATCATCAGTTCTTAAGAGATTATTGGCAATCTCAAGATGCACACCATTGAGATGCAGATAGAGTTGTTATATGGACCCTGTTATGCAATGGTGTGTCAAAGCCAAAAAAATTCAAAATTGAGTTAAGCACGGAATATTGTTTCAAATGCTATAATTAATAGTATTTTTTTATGAAATATGTCCTAAAAAAAATTATATTTAATGTTACTTGCACAATTGACAACAAAAATTATAAATAATCCAATGAAAACAAAAAAACTTTAATGTTGATTTTCTCAAAACTCGATGTTTGGTCTTTGACACACCATTGCATAACAGGGTCCATATATAAATCATAATATACAAAATTATATAAAAAATACAAAATTTGCATATCAGTTGTTAGATGCTCATCAGTCAACACGGCCAAGTCTATATCAATACATTTGAGACTTGGCCGTGTTGACTGATGAGCATCTGACAACTGATATGCAAATTTTGTATTTTTATATAATTTTGTATATGTTTATATATAACAACTCTATCTGCATCTCAATGGTGTGCATCTTGAGATTGCCAATAATCCCTTAAGAACTGATGATGGATTTATTTAATTAAACCCGAAACCTCTTCTGAATGGAGATTTTTATTCGATAGAGGCTCTCCTTTTGGCTGACATCCTCTCTTCCTGACTATCATTCTAATCGTTGAACAGCCACTTCTCTTATCAACATCTTTTAATGCTTATATGATAATAGCGGAGTGTCCGTCTGTCACGCATTATAGAAGCCTAGAGCGTTATGCCACGGTTATAAGGCTCTGTTTAACTTCCCGTTGAAATTTTGAAATTAAATTTTACAGTCTCATAAAGGACGTTATGGAGTATCCAAGAAAAATATTCGGTTTTCGAAATTCTTATAGCTTTTTGAGTTATTAATCCCTAAAGTTACGATTTCTCCCATAGGAAATGTATAGGGAAATATCTATATATTCTTTGCATTTATATATTCTATGAATGTAAACAAATCTTCAAGCAAGGGCGGATACAAGAGGGGGGTAAAGGGGTTAATTACTCCCCCTCCCCCCGAGATTTGAAAAAACTTTTTTCGAAAAAAAATTTATTTTGAATGTAAAATTTTAAAAATTAATAGCCTACATAAAAATTTGATTTGTATTTATATTCTGGCAAACAAGTACAGAATGCGCCTTTAAATTACCGAAATTAAGAAAAAATTGTGTGCTGTGCGCCCAGTCACACCAGATATTACCCCCCCCCCCCCCCCCCGAGAAACACCTCTGGATCCGCACTTGTTTTCAAGCAGGCACTGGATTGGAATAGTAGTAATAATAATTTTTTTTAAAACCTTTTTCCGTCTACAGAGACCATTTGGGGTTATTTCTTTATTTAAATACTTTTAAATACAAGTACCGATGGCAACCGAGGGCCGTTCCACACGCTGATTGCTCGGGGTCACCAATCCCGAGCTTTCGCCGCGCTTGGCATCACTTAACCGCAACGATTGTGGTGACTGTTGATCTTCTCCGTTGCCATAATTTTCTTTTTATAATGAAGAGGGGATGGAGAAAATCTCGATTTTTTGGTTTCGATTGAATACAATTCTTCAATATTTCCTCTACAGGTTTATTCGGTAATTTTAGCGATGGGGATCCGATAAATATTACAAAACAATCGATTTATTAACCTTAAATGGTTTTTCATTTTGTTTAAATTTTCATCAAAATCCTGTTTTTTATATCTATAACTTTGAAAGGCTGTAACTCTTTTAGTTTTTGAGATATCATAGTGCTTTTGGTCTATTCTATATTCAAGAAATTATCCTCTACAATAAAATGTCAATAACTCAATTTGTGAAATTTCCGACAAGAGGTCCGCCCCTATTCACTTTCCGCATCACAAATAGTGACTTGATTAAGAATGTCTTTGGAGAGATCGATTTCTCCTGATGACAGACAGACAGACGGCATTGTTGAATTGGCTGGCTGGTCAATCATCCATTAATGAGGTTGGCGTTCAAGATGAAGGGTCAGCATCACCACATCAAGGGCTGTTCATGTCCTTTGCAAGTGACATCAAAGACAACATGGGAGAGAAGGATTTTCCTCTTTCTCATGTAGTTATGTCACTGACAAGATTTCAAGTAGTCTATGTATTAACATGTACACCATTTATTGGTACCTCCTTGAATTTTGAGATCTAACTTTCTCTTACTTATACAGTGTATAAGTCAAAGCAAAAGTGGACCAAGTCAAGAAGTAAAAACTTATTTTTCCCTTTTTGGATAAATAAATTTGGGTAGTTATTCGGTGTAATAATGAACCATGTCCGAATTTCAATACTAATCCTCCTGAGTGCAGCAGTTCCTTAATGCAAAAAAATAAAAATCTAAAAATCTTAATATAAATTTTAAAATGTGTACTTAGATAAAGTATAATTGAAGTTCTCAATGATTGCTGAGATGTCAAATAAATAAATGTTGTATATTTTAAGACGAATTAATATAAGGCTTCAACTTTGATCATTTTTTTTTTCAAAAAAGTATGGAAATGCAAACACGAAGCTTTTAAATAAAATCGGCCAACGAGTGCTAGTACTTTATTGAAGTACTGTGAGGGGCAATATTAAGCTCCCACCCATGCGTTTTCTACTTGTGTTTATTTCATTGTTTTTATTAAAGAAAATGAAAATCTTTATTGGAAATTTTCTAGGTTTGAACCATGAAAGTTTTCATTAAAAAATATATAATATTTTTTTAAACAATGAAATAATCACGCGTAGTAAATGCATGTGTGGGTTAATATTGACCCTCACTGTACTTTTTCAGTTTTTTTTTTTTTTTTTTTTTCAATATTCTCAAAATTCGGTCTATCGATTTTGATTAAAATTCATAAATCAACTATTTTTAGCGTTAAATTGTAACTGAGAAATTCGTAGTTGTCAATTAATATGAGTAGGCCATTATTATCATTTTATGCAGAACAATTCACTTCTCGTTTTATTTTCTTCTTAAGATCCCCTAGGAGTATAAATTTGGGACAATTTTTTTGACCTGGAACGTAAAGATACTTAAAAAAAAACTAATTTTGGAGTTAATTACTCGGGATTTTTTTATTTGTTCTATTAGAGATTTTCTTCCTGCACAAATCGACATCACATTTAGTCTGATCTGATTAGCCGTTCGGAATCTACAGGAGTTTAAACTTTCAAATTAGAATTTACCGCAGAGCGATAAAATGAAATGATAGCAAAAAAATAAATGGGGAAATCTTTAGCTGAAAAATAATTCTTCCTAAGCGTATATTCAACATAATTATACCTCTTAAGACAGAGGAGTTATTCAAGCCACTATACTTTTCCGTGCATGCCTCCCTAACAGGCCACTATACACACATGATTTGTAAGATGTTGTCACGTCAAAGAAATTGGGTGGTTAAACTTTTCACCATTATAATAATAATTTTTTTCCTTACCCCAATATTAATACAGTATTTAGACTAATATATAAAAATGGAAAAATAATTAAAATTATAATTAAAAACGTTTCGTAGAATATTTTTTTTTCCGCGAATATAGTAGGCTATTGATATGTATGTTGAAAATAGCCTACCTTGACAGAAGTTAATAAATTAAAAGAGATGACTGATGTTAACTAACATAACATATGGATGTGAAGTTTCTCTTTTATTTTTGCGTTACCTGAAACAAAAAAAAAAACAATTAAAAAAAATAATAATAAAAACTCGTCGTTGTTTTGTATAATGTATTTTATAAAGATTTACTCCTATGACGGTTAGTCAGAGGAAGAATAAAAAAAAAAATCTGGTGTGACTATCTCGCAGCACACAACTTTCTCTTACCTTCGCTAATCGAAAGTTGTGTTCTGTGCTTGTCACACCAGTTTTTTCGTGTCGATATATATTTAGTTTCCGACAGTACTGTAGCCTACATTCGATTTTCAATATGTACAATTTATAAGTATGGCAAAATATTTATATTTTGTTACCATGGCAACCATTTCTCCTATCTTTCCTATGAAGTACAAGTAAAGTGGTCTTCAAAAGATTTCAATGGCAAAATAAGAATATACATTTTAAAGAGAATCTAAAAAAATAATTGATTTTTGAATTTTAATCAAAATTGTTTGAGCGAATTTTGAGAAAATAAAAAAAAAGTACATCAGTAAAGTACTAGTACCTTTTGGCCGATTTTGATTAAAAGCTTATTGTCACGCTCTAGGTGGGATTCTAATTAAATATAAAATTTCAACCTCCTAGCCCTTTTTGTTCTTGAGATATTTTGATAACAGACAGACACTTGGCCGGCCAGACAGACTTTTTTACACTCAGGGAGCCACAAAATATCTATTTCCATTAAGAATCTCGACTCCTAATTGCTTACATGGATCCAATACTTTTTTCTTTTGACTTTGCCCCTAATAGAAATATATATTCTCTTTAGAAAACGTCTAATCCGTCTGTAAAGAACGAGAAAGCAAGCAAGCATACGGGCAAAACTTTTATTATCCCAATTAATAAGAGTAGAAGATAAATTCCTTTCTGTTTAAAACAATGAGCATAACGTAACAACAAATCCCAGTGCAAATTGTCAACTGTCTTCATTGTGATTTAATTATGATCCAAATTAACAGGGCGCTTAGCGCCTCAGAGCTCATCTCCCTCTGGAGATCTTCTTTTTGGGCTATAGTGTTGTGGCGGGATGGAGTAGCAGCAGTAACCAAGACAGTTTCTCTCTCTCTCTCTCTCTCTCTCTCTCCCACTCGCACTTGGGATTTTGTATCACTCAATAGCATTACAAAGACCTTGCTAATCCTATTGTGATAAGGGATTTGCGAGTCAATCTTATCTGCTTGCCAAAAAGGAGAGTCTCTCTTCTCTCTCTTCCTCACACACTTTCCCACTATTTACTCCTTCTCCCCTCAAGGCGGATTAATTAGATGGCAACTTGACAAAGGACATTTGCTCTCTCTCTTTCTCTTTCATTTTCACAAATTCCCTTTCTCTTTTAAAATAATACTAACGATTAAAGAAAGGGATGAATCGGCCCCGGGAAGGATGGCTATTACTTTATATTTTGAATTTCCTCTCTAAAGAAAAAGATTTGTTGTGACTAGTCACAACACAAAATTTTTTCTTGCATTCTGTAAATAAAAGTTGTGTTCTATGCTTGACACACCAGATTTTAGGTGTCGAGATCTATTTAATTTCCCGTTCTAGATAGAAATTTAAGATTTTTAGATTCTATTTAATACAGTCAAATACCTTAAACTGGGATATATATCTAACTTGGGACAAACGGAGAATTTTTGTTAGGATGGATTTGCAGCCCTGGTAATGAAGCTATTTTATCGGGCACCCCTGTGATTTCATATGTTATGAGTAGAAGTTTAGAGGGTTGTTGTGTTTTTCCCGAAATCTTCAAGGTGTTTTTAATTAAAAATTATAAAACTTTAAAGAAAAAAAAGAGCAGATTTTTTTCTGATATATAACATTACCTGTTCCTCTTAATTTATACATTTGTGTCGTCCAATTTCCCTGTCATTACCTCAATTGAAAAGTTACTCATTGGTCCAGTTCGAATTCTCTCTCATTTTTTTCTATGTTTATTTTAGTAAAACTTTACATAATTGACTTAACTTGGGACAGTGTCCCGTTCGCATCCCAACTCATGAAACAAAAATTTATTTCAATTGAATTGGCTACCAATCAATTGAAATAAATAAAAGCGGGGTCTAAAAGGGCCTCAGATGCCGAAAAATACCAAATAAATTTAAAAAAATCTGGTGTGACTGGCGCACAGCACACAACTTTCTCTTACCTTCGGTAATCGAATGTTGTGTACTGTGCTTGTCACACCAGATTTTTTGTGTCGACATGTATTTAGTTTCCGACAGTACGGTACATTCGATTTTCAAGATGTAAAATTTATAAGTATGGCAAAATGTTTATATTTTGTTACCATGGCAACCATTTCTCCTAACTTTTCTATGGAGAACAAGAGTAAAGTGGTCTTCAGAAGATTTCAATCACAAAATGAGAATATACATTTTAAAGAGAATCTAAAAAATAATTGATTTTTGAATTTAAAAAAAAATCGTTGGAGCAAATTTTGAGAAAATCGAAAAAAACTGAAAAAGTGCATCAGTAAACTACTAGTACTCTTTGGTCGATTTTGTTCAAAAGCTTCGTGTCAGGTCCCATGGGGGGTGCCTAACTTAAATATAAAATTTCAACCTCCTAACTCTTTTCGTTCTTGAGATATTTTGTTCACAGACACACACACACACTCACAGACAGACCATGTCGCGAAAACCACTTTTTTGGATTCAGGAGACCTCAAAACGTGAAGATCCATCAAAATCTCGACATCGAATTTTTGACATGAATCCAATACTTTCTCTCTCTATATATATTAACATATATATAGAGGTAAGAGAAAGTAAAAAAACTCACAAAAATAAATTAATAAATTTGGCTGTTGATTGCTGCTGTTCAGTATTTTGACTAATTGTGGATCTAATCCACTCAAACAATTTTACTATATTCTTTAGAAATATTTTTGATGTTCTAAGCTTGATAAATGAAGTTTTAACAAGCCCCAAAATCAACGAAGTCCTAAGATAGGAATACCAGAGCCTAACTTGAGACAAGCAAACTTTATTACTTTCTCTTACCTCTATATATATAATATGTTAATATATAGAGTCAAAAATTTGATGTCGAGATTGACGTTTTGAGGTCCCCTGAATCCAAAAAAGCGGTTTTCACGACATGATCTGTGTGTGTGTGTCTGTGAACAAAATATCTCAAGAACGAAATGAGCTAGGAGGTTGAAATTTTATATTTAAGTTAGGCATCCCCATGGAACGTGACTCGAAGCTTTTGAACAAAATCGACCAAAGAGTATTAGTACTTTACTGATGCACTTTTGCAGTTTTTTTCGATTTTCTCAAAATTCGCTCCAACGATTTTTTTTAAAATTCATATATCAACTATTTTTTAGTTGCTCTTTAAAATGTACTGTATATTCTCATTTTGTGATTGAAATCTTCTGAAGACCACTTTACTCTTGTACTCCATAGGTAAGATAGGAGAAATGGTTGCCATGGTATCAAAATATAAATATTTTCCCAAATTTATAATTCAATTCTTGAATTCAAATGTACCGTACTGTCGGAAACTAAATATACTGTATATTGACACAAAAAAATCTGGTGTGACAAGCACAGAACATGTGCGACTAGTCACACCTGATTTTTTTGCTTACATTCTAAAAAGAAAACAAATTAACACTTTTGGTGATATTCAAGCACCTCTATAATGCAACAAAAACAAAAAAAACTAATTAATTTTTTTATAGCATTCTTTAGATATCTCTCTCTCACACACACACACACACATTTTATAAATGATTATTATTAGCTATATAGGGGAGTTGATTGGAATGTATGCAAAAAAAAAAAAATTAAAACAAAAATCCCAGTCAAGCAGAGAGAGAGGTTTGCAAAAGCCAACCAACCAAACATACACTCACGTATACACCTCAACGGGTTTAGTTATTGATCAACTTTAGAAATGGGATTCCTGTTTACCCACAACATTTGTCACAACAACAACAACAAAAATAAGTTTTCTCTCTCTCTCTCTCTTTTTTGTTTTGTTTAGAGGGAATTCAATTGGAAACATGTGATAGCCCGCCAGCTAGTTTTCGAAAATATAATTAAATTTCGTTTTATATAGCTATAAAATAGAATAATAATAATTGGACCCTGTTACGCATTAGGGTGTCAAGCGCCAGCTACCGAGTTTTGAGGAAATCAACATTAAAGTTTTTTGTTTTCATTGAATTATATATAATTTTTTTATGTCAATTGTGCAAGTAACATTAAATATAATTTTTTTAGGACATATTTGATAAAATAATTAATTATAGCATTTGAAACAATATTCCGTGCTTAACTCAATTTTTAATTTTTTTTTTGGCGCTTGACACACTAATGCGTAACAAGGGCCAATTAATAGAATGTGCCTCGTCAACGGAGAAATCTTTTTCAATTAGATCAGGGCTCGACAACCTGCGGCCCTTTGCAACTTTTTTGCGCGACCCGCCAAAGGAGAACTTACAAGGAGTCCCCAAGGGTTGTGGGTCACCGATTTTTTTCAAACTCATAGGATTTGAAGATTAGTATCTGAACATCAATTTCCTAAAGCAGTACGATGCACTACTCAAGAACACTCAAGAAAATCGACTTTGAAGACTATCAAGATTTCCGAGTTCTATAAGTTTGGATAATTTTGTTTATATGTAAACAGTGTCTGGTAGCCGAGAGAGTAAGCGCAACAGTCTAGTAAACAAGGAGTCCTTAGTTCGATCCTTGTTGTGGACATTTTTTTTTTTATTTCAATTTTCTATCCGTATATACAGTATCTCTCATATTAACATATTGAAATTAAATTAACATTTTTTATTTTTAATTACCACTCGTTACACACTGAAAATACGAATATTTATAATAAATTGAAATTTGGTATACAAATTAAAAACCTTATTGTTCAATAAGTCGAATCCGTTTCATGTATTTTCATATATCTTTTTTTTTTTAACACTAACAGTTTTTTCCACTCACACACATATGCACACAGTCTTTTCGGCAACTTAGGCCATATAAGACTTTAGTCGATAAAACAACACGGCGGTGAAAACTGGAGTAGCGAGTGTTAATTAAAAATAAAAGATGTTAATTTCTATTTAAAAAAAAATATTTGTTAATTTAATTTCAATTTTATAAATGTTAATATGAGAGATACTGTATATACGGATAGAGAATTGAAATTAAAAAAAAAATGTTCCCAACAAGAATCGAACTAGCGACTCCTTGTTTACCAGACTGTTGCGCTTACTCTCTCGGCTACCAGACACTGTTGACATATAAACAAAATTATTCAAACTTATAGAACTCGGAAATCTTGATAGTCTTCAAAGTCGATTTTCTTGAGTGTTCTTGCGTAGTGCATCGTACTGCTTTAGGAAATTGATGTCCAGATACTAATCTTCAAATCCAATGAGTTTGAAAAAAATCGGTGACCCACAACCCGTGGGGACTCCTTGTTAGTCTTTTTTTTAGCCTATTCAGGCCTCTCCAAAATCAAGAAAAATAAGATACTATTTTTTTTTTTTTTTAATTATTTTATCATAATACAGTAGTATGAGATTTTCCTCTCATTACCGGAATTGAGTAATTCGACTCTTACAGTAAAAATCATTAACATAGGTTTGTTAAACAATACATAACATAAACAATACATACATAAACATAGGTTTGTTAAACAATTGAACATTGAGAAAAATAAGATACTTGGCATCAAAAGTTTCAAACAACGAGAAAAATAAAAGCAACTCTCTTTCAACCTCTGGAAATTTTGAAAAAAAAATTTTATTTTGTTTTGTTGTTACATTTGAATGTACGGCCCGCATAAAAAATTTTATTTTGAAAATGTTCCACCTTCCGAAAAAAGTTTTTTTTGGCATTCTCAGTTAATTTTATTTATTTGAAGTAAACTGAACCAAGTATGCTGGGACGATTGTATTAAGGTTGAGCTGGAGAAGAAAAACCAGCTTTAAAGCAATTTATTTTTAGATATTTCGGTATGCCTAACGCAAACCATCCTCAGTTCTAGTTTCTTCATCTGCCATTATTGCCACTTCTGCGAATTAATAAATATTATTTACATTTCAAGAAGCTTTGGTATATGATTTTTTGTTCAAAAATTCAGTTGTTTTTGTTAACAGTCACCTCTTAATTGATCCCCTGCTGGAATCCTCTCTCTCTGATATATAATTTTATACATGATTATAAATTCAAATTTTTTCATTTAAGTTATAGCCTAGCTATGTTGTTGGCTCAATGATAAAATCAATGTTTTATGATTCCACAACATAAAATCAGATCATAGCGATATAGTCTTATCAGATAATTAATTTTGATAAACGTAAAAAAGAATTAAAAAATTGTTTAATTTAAAATGAAGAGATGAAATGTGAAGGGGAGGGGGCAGTCAGAATTTTCAGATGTAAATAAAATTCAAGCTATAGAAATATAAATTGTACATGCATATAATTAGGGCTCGGATTTCGCCCTATTTGCCTTTTTTTAATTTATGGCTTAAAATTTAGTCCAATATGATATGTATACGTTTCATGAAATTCTGAATAAAATAAGAGGCATTTGTTAGTGCCTATAATGCCTATTTTGGCCGATTCTGGGTTTTAGTGCCTATTTCATCTATAAATGCCTTTTTTTAGTGCCTATTTTAAGTTCAAATAGCCAATTTCAATTTTTTACGAGCCATACATAGCTTAAATTGAATATTTTTTTGAATTATCAAGAAAATATTTCATGGGGGGTAAAGGGGTAATTACCCCCCCCCCCTCCTCGAGATTTGAAAAAATACATTTTTTGAAAAAAAAAAAAAAAAAAAAAATTATTTTTAATGTAAAATTTTAAAAATTAGTAGACTACTTTAAAATTTGATTTGTATTTATATTCTGGCAAACAAGTACAGAATGCGCCTTTAAATTACCGAAATTAAGAAAAAATTGTGTGCTGTGCGCATCAGTCACACCAGATTACCAAAAATAAGACATCAATTTTTTAAATTTTTTAATGTTATTTCTTAAATAATGCCTTTTAAGTGCCTATTTTTACAATAAATGCCTTTTTAAGTGCCTATTTTAATAATTTTTAGTGCTTAGTTGCCTGCCTATTTTAAAGATTTTCAGTGCCTATAAATCCGAGCCCTACATATAATTCACCATACATAAACATAAATGTAGATATTAAGAAGAGCTTCGCTTCTATTAGTAAATCAACATCTCGAAAGCAAATTGTCAAAAACAAACATCATCTATTAATATAAAGAAGTTATTTCTAAGAATAAGGAGATTGTTTGTTCTGTTCTGCCTATGTTCCTCCAAGTAATTAAGCTCATCGGGATGGGAGGTATATAAGGGAGCCGAATTTTTAGTGAAAGAAAAAGTGTGACTTCTGTAAAGCTAAGAGGCTACTGTGATGGGCAATCTCCCACTCCAAAACAATAGATATATAGATATGGAGCTTATGGATCTCACAGATCCAGCGCGACTAACCTAGTGTTAAGTCGTAATTAAGTTGCAGCTCGGGGAATATTTTTGAAATAATTGTATCTATGGTCAAGAAAAGTTGTACAAACAATAAAAGAGGCCCGTTAACGGAATGGTAATAGCCACCAAGATTACAATACAATGAAATGCCAAGCGAGAAGCAACCTAAGATGGGGGATCCTGGGGAATCAGCGTGTGAATATTCAAATAACTCAGAAAATGAACTCAGCACCCGAGAGGGGGAACTAAAAAAAATATACTACCAACTAGTGAAGTGAAGGGAAACTTTTATATAAAAATCAGCTATCAGTTAATCGTACCTCAATTGACGTCATTCCCTTACTCCCCACCCCTTCTTACCTCTTATCCTCAGCCCTTGTTAAGCCAGCATGTTGGCCATCCCTGGTTTATAATAAATCCAAGCTAAGCAGTGGAACGTCTTTTAGTTCTGAAGGCCATTTTTTTGATCTCCCTCCTTTATTACCTCCTCAAATCCTTTTACTTATGAATATAGATACAGAGGCTCTCTCCTCGCTCTCACTCAAGAGGACATCTCATTTTTTTTTCTTTGCTGAATTGTAAGTGATTTAATTTGATAAAAAAAAAAATTGTAGGAGGATTTTTTTCCCTGTCCCTCTGTCATGATGGTCCTTTTGAGCTTCTTTTTTTTAATAAACATCTAAAAAAAGAATCATCTATCTTTCTAAATTGTTGACGGCCATTTTTTTTTTTTTTTTTTTTATTATGTTATTATATTATCATCCGTTATATTTATCTCTTCATCATCATCATCTTTTTGTTATCATTTTGGGATATGAATAGAGATTATGAGCTTTAAAGCAAAAAAAATCTATAAAAATAGAGTTGAATAAAAAAAAACAAACAAAAAGTCATGTTTCTATTTTCCATATCGACATCCCGGAGACTATAGATTATCCATCAATATTACAATTTTTAAACTTATTAAA
>JAKCPI010026375.1:0-15486 GCA_023213315.1 Euborellia annulipes | reverse complement strand
AGGCTTGCTGATATGGATGAAGTGATTTCAGCCTCTGTCACCTCAAGGAGAAATAAAGATGCACTTGACTTCCAGGTGGACATTAGTAACTTTGTATTTGGCTTAAGCTTCGTTCGCTTTGCTTCGCATTTTCCCACATAAAACACTTATTTTTATTTTCACTTAGAATAGAATGAAATTATGTAAGTATTATCAATTTTGATGAAATCATCTAGCCAATATGATTAATTTTAAAATTTATATTTTAATTCTTTATTTATTGTATGTAGTATATATAATAAACATAAATTTTCTAATATTTTCTAAACTTCCTAGATGGAGAGCTACTGATTTTCCAACACTCAAATTAAAAAAAAAAAAAAAACTTTTAGTTTAAAGCCCACTTCAGCTGGTCTGTTTATCCTATTTTTAAAATTGTGTTATTTTAAAAAATAAGAAACTATCCCAGCTGAATATGTAATGAAAAAAAATAATCTATTTCTTCTGTTGCCATCCATATTGCACTTTTGGGTTGCCTACTTTAAGGTAAACATTAAAGTATTATTTTTTATGTTAGCTTTAATTGTCTCAAATAAATGGAATTTATTATTGTTTTATATAATTATTTATCAATTATTTTGGTAAATAATTATTATGTGAAAAATACTTCACTAAAATCTTTTGTTTTTTTTTTATTAATATAAGTACCAATAGGATTTCATTCATTCGTGTTTTATATCCTTTTTAATTCTATAGTCAGATCTTGGAATTCAAAAAATCTTTGCAACACCTTCAACTAACGTAAAAGAAAATTATTCTTTTTTTTATTCCTTTATTTTTATTCCCCTTGGTGTAGTTCGCGTGCTGGCCTTATATACCAAAGGTCGCAGGTTCGGATCCTAGGCAGCCCGGTGATTTTATTTAAGACATTTGGATACCAAATGGCTTGAATAAACTATGCCTGGACCCCAAATATATACACAGTATATTAGTAAAATACGAGTTATCGTTAAAGTATTATATGGCCTAATTTGCCGAAAATGTATGTGTATATGAGAAAAATGTGTGTATGTTTAAAAAAAAAATATTAAAGTTTATCATTTAGAAAAATATTTTAAAATAGAATTTAAATAGTATCGATCCCAGTACCCGTGGCTCAGAGGGAAGTCATTAGCTTCTCGTGCTTAGGGTTCCTGGGTTCGCTTCCAGTCCTCGCGAGGAAATATTTATTTCATTTGAGTTAGCTACTAAATCATTTGAAATAAATAGGAATGGGGGTTAAATTCGCACAGGGGCCCACATCTTGTGGGTACGTGGATGGCGACCACGAGCTGCCCGAGCTGGGACAGACAGTCTTTCTATTCTTTGTATGTCTGTCTCTTCCTTTCCTCTTTTCAACAGGCGTCAGACCGTGCGACGGGCCGGGCTGTTCTATCCTTCTCGGTCGCAAAAACGTATAATAGGGCTGGAGGGAAAGTGTGAGGTCCGCCGACCCCGCATAGCGGGAATAAGGCGAGGACAGAAGAAGAGGAATGTAGGTCTAAATGGCCTTAGATTCCGAAAAAGATCTTAAACAATTTTTTTTTTTTTTATTAAGTTCTGTTTCGGCATCGAAGGACATTTAGACCCGATCTCTACTTATTTCAATTTGTATCCAATCCAATTGAAATAAATTGTCGCATGAGACGGGATATGAATCCGGAACCCTACTGCACGCCAGCCACTACACTAAGGCCCGAGGGCCCTTGAACAAATTTAAAAAAAGTATCGATGCTAACAAAAAAAAACTTCTTGAATAATGGCTAAAAGATTTCCTCAAAAGTGATCAAGATGAATCCAAGAACAACAAACACAACGGAAACCAGAGGAGTTTAACACGAGTATAGGTATAGATAGATTTAGGTCCCTGCCTGCGCTTTCCGCTTGATTTGGCCATCATCGGCTCATGTTTAGGAACAACTGATGGACTCGATCGGTCTTAAGTCCAGCTCAATCGCCACCGTGCTTGATGACCAAGCTACTTTTAAGAAGAAGGCGCTGAGGATGACGATGGATGCTGACAACAACGCAGATCTGACTAAGTGGACATCTATAACACCAAAGGAAACAGCCCTCGTTGTCGACACCGACTCCGGAGCAGCAGCTAGAGCCCGCAAGAGCCGTGCACGACTTGCGGATCTTGACGCTGAAATGGAAGAAATGGCCGACCGCCAGGTGGGCGAAAAACATCCAAAAGGGTTCAATCTTCAATTCGAGGCCTCTTTTTTGTAGTCTTATATAATAGATTAGTGTAGTCCCAGTACACTAGAGCTCCGCTTAAAAGCTTTGCTCTGCTCTTTTATATTCATTCGTAGATAAAATTCAAAATGCATTAAGAAGATAAGTAAATTTTATTTTATTTATTATACATGCACATATTTAAATTTAACTTATAATTAATATCCCCTTTATAGTTCTGAGACTTTATTTTAATAGAAACACTGAGCCTGTTTGGCAGTGACGGATCCAGCGAGTAATTTAGGGAAGGAGGGAAAATGTTTTTTTGCAAATATTTCGATACTGAGACAAATAAATATTTGATAAAAAAAAACAAACAAAAAAACAAACAGGAATAATAATTTTTCCATAAAACCATGGAGAAAAAATGTCCGTAAATTCTGACAGATAATAAAAAAATTTTGTCATCGAATGCTTCATTTATATGTTACTCTTATGACTTTTTAAACTATTATCTAATCAAATAGATATTTAAAATTTTATTATTTTTATAAAAGTTATTTTTAGGGATATTGTAGAAGGGGTGGAGGGGGGGCAATCACAGAGACTCTCCCTTTTTTTTAAATTAAAAAAAAAACCTTTTATTTTATTTATTGGTTAAATTTAAAGTTCACACCTAATTACCTTCGGTTAACTAAAAATGAGGCGTTAGAATATTAAGGGATGGGCCAAAGAATGTGATTTCAAATAATTATCTTTTATTATTCACCCCCAGGCGACCCGGGAACGTCGCGCTGCCCGTCTACGACAGATCATAGCAGAAAATGAAGAAAACGCACTACAACAGACAGATGATGCTGTACGTGTATCAAAAAGCATCACTGTCCGAGCTGAGAAGAAATCTGTTAAATTTTGAAAAAAAAAAAAAAACAAAAACAAATTTTTATCATTTAAACAATTTTTTAGCTAACTATATATATTATTGTAATATTTTATATCATATAACAGATTTTTTTCTAAATGAAAATTCTCCTTTCGATCTTATTGAAATTTTCAACAATTTGGTCAGATCAGAAACAACCTAAGTCACATTGCGTTATTTTATTATATAAATAAATATCATATATGATCTCTTATTTATTTGAATAGTACAAAATGAAAAAATTTTAGGTATACCATTTGCCTAAGGCATATTTATTACAATTATCAAATATTGAATGGCAATGATACCAAATTTCTGGGAAACTTTAAAAGTCTATAAAATATTTTTTCAATTAATAAAAATATTACATTTATTAATAAAATGACTTAATTCGTTTCTGTTTTCACTGTTCTATAATTATTTTCTTAATATTGTATAAGAGATTTATTTGACTGTAAAAATCAAAAAATTTTAAAGCATTTGAGTCTGGGCCATGTTTCCCAGCCTAATTAATCTTTTATGTATTTATTTTATTAATTTAATAAATTTTTAAATCCATCTACCCCCCCTCCCCCGCCCACGCCTGTCCATTTCTAAATGCACGCGTGTGTGTGAGTGGATGTGGGTGTGTGCCAAATGCTCAAAGGATAAAATAATTAAAAAAAAAAAAAAAAAATTGAAATCAAATAAACTTTGTCTTGTTGATATATAATATGTAATTCTTAAATATTTTATCGGTATGACGTCATCTTTGACGTCAAAAATTTTTCTCCCTGTATCTAGCTTATTTGCTGATTCATTAGATCAGGCCATTTTTTTTATATTAATTATTTTTTTAAAGATACATATTGGATTAGTATTTCGAAATATTCATTGTATATATGACAAATATTATAAAAAAAAAAAATTTATAAAAAAATTCGGATTTTTTTAGGATTTCTTTCATAGTTTTTAAGAAAAATTTATTTATTTTTTTTTTTAATTACTATTTATTTGTATTTAAAAAATATCTTTTCAGGTGTTTTTAAAGTGAAGATGTAAAAAATTAAAAGGAATCCAAATAATTGAAAAAAATAAAATTCTTAAATATTTTATCAAAATAAATTGATATATTTTCCTTTCTCCCAGCTTGGGAATCAATGATTTAGACGAAAAATGATTTTAATATAAAAAAAATGATATTTTTAACATTTAACATTGGACAAAAGGATCCAATTTTCAGATAAGGAAAATACATCTATCATGAAATGATCTGTTTATATTTTCAAATTGATCTTTGAAGATGAAATATTCAGAGAGAGAAAATAAAGCAGCTGAAGCTTATGAATGTTCAAAAAGTTACTTATAAAATTAAGATAGTGCATATGATTGACGTAATAATCTCGTGGAGACGCACTATATAACGTAAGTACCCGTATTAGTGAATACTAATTCAAATACTAATTCAAATCACACCTTGATATTCTTCTCATTTTTTTCGACTTTTCTCGCTTTAGGGATCCATAAAAATACTTATAGTGTATATGCTATATTTAATTTCATATTTGGGGTTTAAATCTATATTTTGCTTACTTTTGCGGTTTATATCATATTTTTTTTCTATTAAAGTGATTTTTATTTTTTATTTGTTGGTAAATTAGGAAATATAGAAAGAAAATTGTAGAAAAAGATGGAATAGATTCCCAAACATTTTGGGCCTATTGTCCCATCATCAGAAAAAAATCAATAAATCGTTAATTTTTCCCATCCAATATGACAAAATAGCTGAGCATTCCATGAATGCAATTTTTATAATTATTTTTATAATAATTTTTAGAATTCATTCATGGAATGCTCGCATCATATTGGTGTCGATTGTACTGAGGATGATTCCGCTATCACAGGGATCGAAATAGCTACAAATAAACGGATAATATGGAAAATTATTTATTTTTGGCCGACGGTCCATAGAATTATTTTTTTTTAAAGATATTTCGGCGCAGAGGCCATTTGACTTTTACTAAGAATTTGTTTACATTGGACCCTGTTATGCAAATAGTGTGTCAAGCGCCAAAAAATTAAAAATTGAGTCAAGCACGGAATATTGTTTCAAATGCTACTTAATTAATAGTAGAATATTTTTCATGAAATATGTCCTAAAAATTTTATATATAATGTTACTTGCACAAATGACAAGAAAAATTATATATAATCCAATGAAAACAAAATCTTGTTAATTTTCTCAAACCTCTCTGTATACGCATGACACTAATGCGTAACAGGGTCCATTTATATTATACATTATTGTTGTTTTTGGCTATATGTTCAATGGTCTTTAAATTAACATATTTCCAAATTAACCTCTAAACATCATTCACAGTATAAAGGGGCCGTTCCTGGCTTTGATGTCGCCTCCGGGAATTTTTATCGCCTCAATATTTTTTTATTCAATTGAAATTTAAAAAAAGTTTCTTTTATTTCTATTGTTTTTTTTTTTCGTCCTTATTTTGTTCTTAGGATACGACTTCGATATTTTCGATATTTATAAGTTACGAAGTCTAATTTCTGAAGAAATAAAAAAAAACGTTGTTAAGTAGTATTATCTCTCAATTACATCTTCAGTCATTCAATTTTAAATGATAATTTCCCTTCTAAGGCTCCAGCAGCTATTTACATAAGTTAGAGAAAAATACCTTCAAGGTTTGTTTAATATTTTTTTTTAATAATAAATGAGCCTATTAAGATTTATAATCCGCAATAAATTAGTTGATTTTTTATCATAAAAAAATTCTCTCATCATTATGATTGTTTTATTCTTTATTTATCATAAAAAATTCCAAGATGAATATTTTTTCAAATTTAGAATCTAATCTGAATATTATTAATTTTTTTTTCTTATTAAAGGTTTAAGGTTTCCATTGAATTTGATAGATGATTCAAGTTAAATAAAAATTTCGATGCCTACCAGCTTTTGTTTCGATTTCATATCGCGCTTCTTAGTATTGTGGCTAATTTAAATGTTAGCGTATGTTTTGAAACCAGGGGTTTTGAACCCTGGCCGAGGGGCCCGCCCCCCGAAATTTCCCAACCCACATATACATATATAGGGATATACAGACATCAGCGCAACAAATTTTTCCGCAGGATGGAAAACTTTGGTTCCGCAAAGGAAAAAATGTTCTGCAAATATTCTCGTGTGGAAAAAAATTTAGTTTCTTAAAAAAAAATTTTTCCGCAGAAAATTTTCAGCCTGGGGCCCCCCCCTAGAAAATATTTCTAGTGAAGTACGCCCCTGTTTGGAAACACAAAAAATCTGGTGTGACAAGTTACTTCAGTAAGAGAAAGTTATGTATTGTGCGACCAGTCACACCAGATTTTTTCATTTGATTATTTCGATTTTTGAGCAACTTCCCTAGTCAAATAGGCATTTAAAAGGACTCAATCAGTTTTGCAGTTAGAATTTTTTATTATATTACCATACATAAGAAAAACAAAAAATTTTTTTTGAAACTTAGGTAGACTACTTATCAAAAAGAGGATTGGAGGGGGGCTAACAACAATGAAATTGTTTTTGCGTTATTGGAAGATCAGATTTAGCCAGTAAGCTAATCTCTTACGGATATCTCTAGAATTATCGATTCAGTTTGAGTTTTCGAGAAAATAAAAAATAAATCTGTAAATCGCCTTCCATCTAGAGCGCCAGCTAGAACGATCTGCACTCTTGTTTGCCTAAGCATTAGGCGCCCTTATTTCTTTTTTTTCTAATTAGAGTTATTTATATGGATGGTAAAAATAAACTGAGCACGAGATGTATTCGACCTTCACGAATAGAGTCAAAAATCGAAATAATCAAAAATGAAAAAATCTGGTGTGACTGGTCGCACAATACACAACTTTCTCTTACTGAAGGTAACTTGTCACACCAGATTTTTTGTGTTTCAAACAGGGGCGTATATAGAAATATTTTTCGAGGGGGGGGCCCCGAACTGAAAATTTTTCTGCGGAAAATTTTTTTTTTTAAGAAACTAAATTTTTTTTCACACGAAATTTTTTTCCAGAACATTTTTTTCCTTTGCGGAACCAAAGTTTTCCATCCTGCGGAAAAATTTGTTGCGCTGATGTCTGTATATCCCTATATATGTATATGTGGTTGGGAAATTTCGGGGGGGGGCGCGGGCCCCCTCGGCCACCGTTCATATACCCCCTGGTTTCAAAACATACGCTAACATTTAAATAAGCCACAATACTAAGAAGCGCGATATGAAATCGAAACGCTTGCTGGTAGGCATCGAAATTTTTATTTAACTTGAATCATCTATCTAAATTCAATGGAGACCTTAAACCTTTAATAAGAAAAAAAAATTAATAATATTCAGATTAGATTCTAAATTTAAAAAAATATTCATCTTGGAATTTTTTATGATAAATAAAAGATAAAACAATCATAATGATGAGAGAATTTTTTTATGATAAAAAATCAACTAATTTATTGCGGATTATAAATCTTAATAGGCTCATTTATTATTAAAAAAAAATATTAAACAAACCTTGAAGGTATTTTTTCTCTAACTTATGTAAATAGCTGCTGGGCCTTAGAAGGGGAAATTATCATTTAGAATTGAATATTGAAGATGTAATTGAGAGATAATACTACTTCATAACGTTTTTTTTTTATTTCTTCCATTAGACTTCGTAACCTATAAATATCCAAAAGAAATATCGAAGTCGTATCCTAAGAACAAAATAAGGACGAAAAAAAAACAATAGAAATAAAGAAACTTTTTTAAATTTCAATTGAATAAAAAAATATTGAGGCGATAAAAATTCGGAGGCGACATCAAAGCCAGGAACGGCCCCGCTATACTGTGGTCATTTAGGGGTTAATTTGGAAATATGTTAATTTAAAGACCATTGAACGCCAGCCGAAAACAACAATAATGTATAATATAAATGGACCCTGTTACGCATTAGTGTGTCATGCGCCATCTACAGAGGTTTGAGAAAATTAACAGATTTTGTTTTCATTGGATTATATATAATTTTTCTTGTCATTTGTGCAAGTAACATTATATATAAATTTTTTAGGACATTTCACGAAAAATATTCTACTATTAATATAGCATTTGAAACAATATTCCGTGCTTGACCAATTTTTAATTTATTGGCGCTTGACACACTATTGCATAACAGGGTCCAATAAACAAATTTGTAAAAGTCAAATGGCCTCTGCAGCCGAAATATCTTTAAAAAAAAAAATAATTCTAAGGACCGTCGGCCAAAAATAAATAATTTTCCATATTATCCGTTTATTTGTAGCTATTTCGATCCCTGTGATACGGAATCATCCTCAGTACAATCGACACCAATATGACTGAGCATTCCATGAATGAATTCTAAAAATTATTATAAAAATAATTATAAAAATTGCATTCATGGAATGCTCAGCTATTTTGTCATATTGGATGGGAAAAATTAACGATTTATTGATTTTTTTCTGATGATGGGACAATAGGCCCAAAATGTTTGGGAATCTATTCCATCTTTTTCTACAATTTTCTTTCTATATTTCCTAATTTACCAACAAATAAAAAATAAAATCACTATAATAGAAAAAATATGATATAAACCGCAAAAAGTAAGCAAAATATAGATTTAAACCCCAAATATGAAATTAAATATAGCATATACACTATAAGTATTTTATGGATCCCTAAAGCGAGAAAACTCGAAAAAATGAGAAGAATATCAAGTGAATTAGTATTTGAATTAGTATTCACTAATACGGGTACTTACGTTATATAGTGCGTCTCCACGAGATTATTACGTCAATCATATGCACTATCTTAATTTTATAAGTAACTTTTGAACATTCATAAGCTTCAGCTTCTTTATTTTCTCTCTCTGAATATTTCATCTTCAAAGATCAATTTGAAAATATAAACAGATCATTTCATGATAGATGTATTTTCCTTATCTGAAAATTGGATCCTTTTGTCCAATGTTAAATGTTAAAAATATCATTTTTTTATATTAAAATCATTTTTCGTCTAAATCATTGATTCCCAAGCTGGGAGAAAGGAAAATATATCAATTTATTTTGATAAAATATTTAAGAATTTTATTTTTTCAATTATTTGGATTCCTTTTTAATTTTTTACATCTTCACTTTAAAACACCTGAAAAGATATTTTTTAAATACAAATAAATAGTAATTAAAAAAAAAATAAATAAATTTTTCTTAAAAACTATGAAAGAAATCCTAAAAAAATCCGAATTTTTTTTATAAATTTTTTTTTTATAATATTTGTCATATATACAATGAATATTTCGAAATACTAATCCAATATGTATCTTTAAAAAAATAATTAATATAAAAAAAATGGCCTGATCTAATGAATCAGCAAATAAGCTAGATACAGGGAGAAAAATTTTTGACGTCAAAGATGACGTCATACCGATAAAATATTTAAGAATTACATATTATATATCAACGACAAAGTTTATTTGATTTCAATTTTTTTTTTTTTTTTTTTTTTTTTTTTTTTTTTTTTTTTTTTTTTTTTTTAATTATTTTATCCTTTGAGCATTTGGCACACACCCACATCCACTCACACACACGCGTGCATTTAGAAATGGACAGGCGTGGGCGGGGGAGGGGGTAGATGGATTTAAAAATTTATTAAATTAATAAAATAAATACATAAAAGATTAATTAGGCTGGGAAACATGGCCCAGACTCAAATGCTTTAAAATTTTTTGATTTTTACAGTCAAATAAATCTCTTATACAATATTAAGAAAATAATTATAGAACAGTGAAAACAGAAACGAATTAAGTCATTTTATTAATAAATGTAATATTTTTATTAATTGAAAAAATATTTTATAGACTTTTAAAGTTTCCCAGAAATTTGGTATCATTGCCATTCAATATTTGATAATTGTAATAAATATGCCTTAGGCAAATGGTATACCTAAAATTTTTCATTTTGTACTATTCAAATAAATAAGAGATCATATATGATATTTATTTATATAATAAAATAACGCAATGTGACTTGGGTTGTTTCTGATCTGACCAAATTGTTGAAAATTTCAATAAGATCGAAAGGAGAATTTTCATTTAGAAAAAAATCTGTTATATGATATAAAATATTACAATAATATATATAGTTAGCTAAAAAATTGTTTAAATGATAAAAATTTGTTTTTGTTTTTTTTTTTTTTTCAAAATTTAACAGATTTCTTCTCAGCTCGGACAGTGATGCTTTTTGATACACGTACAGCATCATCTGTCTGTTGTAGTGCGTTTTCTTCATTTTCTGCTATGATCTGTCGTAGACGGGCAGCGCGACGTTCCCGGGTCGCCTGGGGGTGAATAATAAAAGATAATTATTTGAAATCACATTCTTTGGCCCATCCCTTAATATTCTAACGCCTCATTTTTAGTTAACCGAAGGTAATTAGGTGTGAACCTTAAATTTAACCAATAAATAAAATAAAAGGTTTTTTTTTAATTTAAAAAAAAGGGAGAGTCTCTGTGATTGCCCCCCCCCCTCCACCCCTTCTACAATATCCCTAAAAATAACTTTTATAAAAATAATAAAATTTTAAATATCTATTTGATTAGATAATAGTTTAAAAAGTCATAAGAGTAACATATAAATGAAGCATTCGATGACAAAATTTTTTTATTATCTGTCAGAATTTCCGGACATTTTTTCTCCATGGTTTTATGGAAAAATTATTATTCCTGTTTGTTTTTTGTTTGTTTTTTTTTATCAAATATTTATTTGTCTCAGTATCGAAATATTTGCAAAAAAACATTTTCCCTCCTTCCCTAAATTACTCGCTGGATCCGTCACTGCCAAACAGGCTCAGTGTTCCTATTAAAATAAAGTCTCAGAACTATAAAGGGGATATTAATTATAAGTTAAATTTAAATATGTGCATGTATAATAAATAAAATAAAATTTACTTATCTTCTTAATGCATTTTGAATTTTATCTACGAATGAATATAAAAGAGCAGAGCAAAGCTTTTAAGCGGAGCTCTAGTGTACTTGGGACTACACTAATCTATTATATAAGACTACAAAAAAGAGGCCTCGAATTGAAGATTGAACCCTTTTGGATGTTTTTCGCCCACCTGGCGGTCGGCCATTTCTTCCATTTCAGCGTCAAGATCCGCAAGTCGTGCACGGCTCTTGCGGGCTCTAGCTGCTGCTCCGGAGTCGGTGTCGACAACGAGGGCTGTTTCCTTTGGTGTTATAGATGTCCACTTAGTCAGATCTGCGCTGTTGTCAGCATCCATCGTCATCCTCAGCGCCTTCTTCTTAAAAGTAGCTTGGTCATCAAGCACGGTGGCGATTGAGCTGGACTTAAGACCGATCGAGTCCATCAGTTGTTCCTAAACATGAGCCGATGATGGCCAAATCAAGCGGAAAGCGCAGGCAGGGACCTAAATCTATCTATACCTATACTCGTGTTAAACTCCTCTGGTTTCCGTTGTGTTTGTTGTTCTTGGATTCATCTTGATCACTTTTGAGGAAATCTTTTAGCCATTATTCAAGAAGTTTTTTTTTTTGTTAGCATCGATACTTTTTTTAAATTTGTTCAAGGGCCCTCGGGCCTTAGTGTAGTGGCTGGCGTGCAGTAGGGTTCCGGATTCATATCCCGTCTCATGCGACAATTTATTTCAATTGGATTGGATACAAATTGAAATAAGTAGAGATCGGGTCTAAATGTCCTTCGATGCCGAAACAGAACTTAATTAAAAAAAAAATTGTTTAAGATCTTTTTCGGAATCTAAGGCCATTTAGACTACATTCCTCTTCTTCTGTCCTCGCCTTATTCCCGCTATGCGGGAGTCGGCGGACCTCACACTTTCCCTCCAGCCCTATTATACGTTTTTGCGACCGAGAAGGATAGAACAGCCCGGCCCGTCGCACGGTCTGACGCCTGTTGAAAAGAGGAAGGAAGAGACAGACATACAAAGAATAGAAAGACTGTCTGTCCCAGCTCGGGCAGCTCGTGGTCGCCATCCACGTACCCACAAGATGTGGGCCCCTGTGCGAATTTAAACCCCATTCCTATTTATTTCAAATGATTTAGTAGCTAACTCAAATGAAATAAATATTTCCTCGCTTGGGACTGGAAGCGAACCCAGAACCCTAAGCACGAGAAGCTAATGACTTCCCTCTGAGCCACGGGTACTGGGATCGATACTATTTAAATTCTATTTTAAAATATTTTTCTAAATGATAAACTTTAATATTTTTTTTTTAAACATACACACATTTTTCTCATATACACATACATTTTTCGGCAAATTAGGCCATATAATACTTTAACGATAACTCGTATTTTACTAATATACTGTGTATATATTTGGGGTCCAGGCATATTTATTCAAGCCATTTGGTATCCAAATGTCTTAAATAAAATCACCGGGCTGCCTAGGATCCGAACCTGCGACCTTTGGTATATAAGGCCAGCACGCGAACTACACCAAGGGGAATAAAAATAAAGGAATAAAAAAAAGAATAATTTTCTTTTACGTTAGTTGAAGGTGTTGTGAAAGATTTTTGAAATTCCAAGATCTGACTATAGAATTAAAAGGATATAAAACACGAATGAATGAAATCCTATTGGTACTTATATAACAAAAAAAAAAAAAAACAAAGATTTTAGGTGATTTTCACATAATAATTATTTACCAAAAATAATTGATAAATAATTATATAAAACAATAATAAATTCCATTTATTTGAAAGACAATAAAAAGCCAGAATAGCAAATAATATTTCAATGCTTCACCTTTAAAGTAGGCAACCCAAAATGTGCAATATGAAGGCAACAGAAGAAATAGATTATTTTTTTCATTACATATTCAGCTGGGATGTTTCTATATTTTTTAAAATAACACAATTTTAAAATAGGATAAACAGACCAGCTGAAGTATTGAACTAAAAAGTTTTTTTTTTTTTTAATTTGAGTGTTGGAAAAATCAGTAGCCTTCCATCTAGGAAGCTTTAGAAAATATTGAAAATTATAAGCTTATTATATATACAATATACAATAAATGAATAAAATATAAAATTTTAAAATTAATCATATTGGCTAGATGATTTCATCAAAATTGATAATACTTACATAATTTCATTCTATTCTAAGTGAAAATAAAAATAAGTGTTTTATGTGGGAAAATGCGAAGCAAAGCGAACGAAGCTTAAGCTATTTAAAAAGTTACTAATGTCCACCTGGAAGTCAAGTGCATCTTTATTTCTCCTTGAGGTGACAGAGGTTGAAATTTCCTCATCCATATCAGCAAGCCTTTGTCTTCGAGCTCGGATCTTCTGGAGAGCTGACGAGTCAAATTCCTCATCGTTAAGAGCAGAGGCCACTAATTTACTAGCTTGGCCTCGTTGGTCTATAAGCGAATCGAAGTCTTCCATCAAAGCAGATACTGGACGTCTTCTGGAAGGCTAGGAAAAAAAATATGATATTATTATGATGATTTAAATTAGTAACAAAAAATGAACTTACTTTTTATTGTATTTATTTAGATATTAAATCGTAATATTTAGAAGGATAATAGAACGAAGAAAAAATGTCGTGTTTATTATTTTACTAACATTTTTTTGTATACTCAATTTCTAAGCTGAGCTTAGTCGTCGAGTAGCTGAGGGGATAATTTTTTCCAACTGAATAAAGTTTTCTGGAGTTTTTACTCTTTTTAAATAAGAAAGTTAAAGATTTTTTTTTTTTTTTATTAAAATGTTTTTAGTAAGAACCGACCGAAGTTTAGGTTTCGGTTAAGGTTTGGCCAAAAACCAGTCAAAACCTGAGTTTGAAAAGATGGGATGAGACTCGTACACAAAAAAAAAAGGTTAAATGATTTTTGCAAGAGGGAAAAATGGAGTGATTGTTTGAGTCACGAGGGAAAATTTACTAAAAAAAAGGTAAAATGATATAAATTCTGTATAGGAAATTTTAAGAAAAAGTTTAAAACAAGTTTCGGTTACGGCTTCGGCCGAAATTCGGTTTCGGTTACGGCTGAAAATCTTGTTTCACTCGGACCCCAGATCACTATATAATTAAATTAAAGATCAGTAGTTTAACCAGAGCCAATGTGTTTAAATTATGAAGCTTGAAAATGTTTATTGAAAAAAGTATATTTTTAAAGAAAAATTGCGGGGCCCTCGGGGCTTGGTGTAGAGGTTAGCGTGCTAACCAAATGGCTTAAACAAGAATGCCTGGACCCCATATATGTATATTAAATCAATAACGGTTATCGTAAATGTCTTAAATGGCCTGAGGTGCCGAAAAGACTGTGTGAATGTGTGTGTGAGTGTGAGTGTGAATGAGAAAAAAGTGTGAATGTTTAAAAAAAAAAAAAAAAAAAAAAAAAATTACGGGTTTGTTGTAAAATATTTTAATTATGTTTTTGTAACGATATTTTGATTATTAGATCTATGATTCAATAGAAAAAAATGTTTAAGAATATGGTATGCAAAAAAAATTCAAAATTTTATATTATATTGTTACCAAAACTCTTTTTGTTCTGTATTTAACAACAGGACTATTTCTTTCTCACTATTCATAAAACTGATGAAGATCTCTGCGGAAACGTTTTTTTTTTTTTATATTTTACATAAAAACTGAAAATTACATCGTCATCAACTACATTAATTTCTTTGTTCATTATTATTTGAATATTTTAAATAGTTAATTACCAAAGGTTCATCTTCTATGGGAGCCGGACTGAGTGTTCGTCGGAAATCAGTCGATGGTCTCAAATCGATATCTGCATTTAGAGCGTCTTTCAAAGCAGTCATATGTGTAGATTCCGCCGTCCTGGGTTGATACTTTCTATCCAGATGGTCCACCATTGGTTTGTAGTAACTTTCTCCTGCATGGTAATTGCAGTCGTAGACCCGGGTTCTTCGGGGACGACTTGACACTCGGCTCGCCATCGCTAAAAATAATTTTAATAAATTATATAGACTATAAGTTAACATATTATATAGGCCTATTATATGATTCGTACATTTCCAAAAGTTTCTAGTTGCCTAGGGAGAAAACTTCAGAAAACGAGGAAAAAATTTATTTTATTAAATTCAAGAGTTAATTTATTTGACTGTTATGTTTATAAAATCTGTAAATAAATTAGAAACACAATTTATAAGGTCTTAGGTCCTGTGGGTAGGGCTATTTTTCATTGCAATTAACAAGTTTTGGAAATGACTTCATGAAAGTCTCCATCTGTTAGCAAGCAAGTAGTTTTGGAACAGTTTGCAACAAGTCAGTATTCGAAATGGAATGAAATGCAACTAGGAATCAGTTTGAATTTGTACTAGATTTTCAGTATTTGTTTTAAATAGGATTT
>JAKCPI010026373.1:0-23333 GCA_023213315.1 Euborellia annulipes | reverse complement strand
TTTCCTATGAAGTACGAGTAAAGAGGTCTTCAAAAGATTTCAATGGCAAAATGAGAATATACATTTTAAAGAGCATCTAACAAATGGCCAGCACTCTAACCACTACACCAAGGCCTGAGGACAAAATAATAAATAAAATGTAAAAAAATATATTCAAAATATAAACATAACCAAATTATTTCATTTCTTAATTTCACTAAAATCTAATTCAATTGATATATAAGTATTTTTGAAAAATATCAGCGTTTACTAATTATGCACGCTCTAGAAATATTTATAATAATAGCCTAAATTAAATATAGTTATTATAAGTTGTTAAAATAAGAAGTTATGAATATAGCGTTATATATAAATGGTTGAAAGAATAAAGAAATAATAATAACAAATAAATATTTACAGCATTTATCGTTATTTCGTTTAATGAATTTCATGAGAAAATTTCCCTACTAGATGGAGTAAGGATGCTAGTAAATGTTTTGAGAAGAGAGAGAGAGATAGAGAGAGTGGGCGAATTTGTCGGTCTTTTTCCACTGATAATATATTTTCTATTTGTTTGTCTGATAAAAGATTCTCTCTCATATTAGCTTCCGTTTTCAAAGAGCGAAATGATCCCAAAACAGTGTTTTATTTTTTGTTTTATTTTCCTCTCCTTATTTTTCTCAGGTACGTGACTTTTTTTCACATAATAATAATAAAAATTCTCATTTTATTTATTCTAATTTTATTTCTTTTTCTTATAATAGTATCTGCTTTTAGAAGAAAAATTGATAAAACAAAATGCCCTCACGTGCGCACTTATCGTCCGCCTTTACAACTTGATGAGGTAATAACTGATTTTTTTTAGTGCATTTTCCTTTTCTAAGAAAGAGAATGCGTTTTGATCTGGATATGTCACAAACAGAGGCAAGAGGTTAGAGATGTTGACAAATTTGTATCATCTAAAAGTCAAGAGGATGGGACAGACAGTCCGATGGATTTATTTGGATTGCAAATTGAATAAATAAATATGTACCTGGACTCCTCAGAACCTCCTCCCTCAATCATAAATTTTTACTTTCTCTTTTTTTAAGTCTTTCCGGCATCTTAAGTCAATCGATAGCCCTCGGGGCATGGTGTAGAGGTTAGCGTGCTAACCTCATATACCAAATGTCGCGGGTTCGGACTCCCAGGCAGTCCGATGATTTTATTTAAGCCATTTGGATACCAAATGGCTTAAATAAGAATGCCTGGACCCCAATAATAGATAAATTCTTAAATAACGGTTATTGTCAAAGTCTTATATGGCCTAAGTTGCCGAAAAGACTGTGTTTTTAAGAAAGAGAAAAGAAAAGACTGTGTAAATGTGTGTGTGAATGTGAGTGTGAATGAGAAAAAAGTGTGAACGTTTTTAAAAAAAAAAAGTCAAATGATACATAATTACGATTCAAATTCAACCAGGCAGATTTATTTATACCATTTGGAATCCAAATTATTTAAATAAATTTTCATCGGACTGCCTGGGATCCGAACCCACTCTCTTTGTATTTTATCAGCATTGATATTTGTCGACATCTCTAACCTATCGACCATGGGAGGGGGAGTTGCCATAAATTACTAATGAATAAAAAAGATTAAATTATTTTTAAAAGATTTTTTCAACTCTAAATGTTAAAAAGAATATGTAAAAATATTTTCATTCAAATTTTCCTTCTGAGGGGGCCTTGGCCTTTTAAGTTCTAATTCATTATAGGACATGAAAAAAAATATTGAAGAGGGGGAGGGGTGACAAAAAGCTCTCGGCGGCTCTGGTCACAAATAACCCTGAATAGAAATGTATCAGGAACCAATCAGTTTTATTTGGCTGAACCTACCCTTATTTAAATAAAATAAATTCACAGTCACCAAATCCTATTTAAGTGAAATTTAATTCTGACGAATTTTTTATAATCCTTAGGCTGGACGGACCCCAATTGAGCAAAACGTTTTGTTTCAAATTTACCCACCCCCCCAATGGTTTTCGGTCAAAACGTTTTGTCCAAGAGCAAAACGTTTTGCTCAATGCCAACGCACACCAATTGATCAAAAACGTTTTCGGTCAAAACGTTTTGTCCAAGAGCAAAACGTTTTGCTCAATGCCAACGCACACCAATTGAGCAAAACGCTCAATGGCAAAACATTTTGCTCTATGCCAATGCACACTGATTGATCAAAAACGTTTTCGGACAAAAAGTTTTATCCAAGAGCAAAACGTTTTGCTCAATGCCAACGCACACCGATTGAGCAAAACGCTCAATGGTAAAACATTTTGTTCAATGGTGACGAATCATGGCCAATTGTGTGCGTTCAGCCTAAATGTATGTAAAAAAATCATAATTGAGTACTTTTTGCGGTAGAAGAGAGTTTTTATGAAATATTCTTAATTGTTAATATGACTTTCATTGAATAGATGCAAGGAGAATGGTATGTGATCCAATATTATGCTAGCTCCGAGGAAGCTTTGCCCTATCGGTGTATGCGAGCGCATTTTGAACCTGCCATCGATAGTCCTCATATTACAATGCTTCTCACTTATTCTTTTACTGATGATCCGGACGCAGAGCGACTTGTAGGGAATATCACCTGGCATATTGAGACTCCAACTCATTGGACTCACGCCGAAGAAACATGTGAGTTTATATTTTATATATATTCTATTAAATAATAAAAAAAAGCTTATTTATATTTCCATAATTAGAAAAGAATTCAGCTAGTTACAGGGACGGATTAATGTACTTTTTTGGTGAGGGCGGTTTTTTTTTTTTTTTTTTTTAACTTAAGATCTTTTTCGGCATTGGGGGCCATTTAGACCCCCGTTCCTATTTATTTAAATTGATTGGTGGCCAATTCAATTTAAATAAACGGGACGGGATGCGAACTCTGTGAAGAGAAGTAAAGTAAAAACAGTAGTCGAATGTTGTCATCACTTTTTTTAAACAGTCCAAAAAACAAGACAAAACAAATTCATTTTAAGAAAAGATTAATTTTGAATTGTGGTGTATTAAAAAATATCATCTCAGATTGAGGGCAACACACCAAGCGGGGAGAATTCGAACTAAAGAATAAGTTGGTCGTATGTATGATTTGATTCTCTTATGCAATTGACACTCAAATAAAATGGCGATTGTTAGAAAATATATTAACTGATTATTATATGTATGATCTGTGCTGATTATTAAAATGATTTAAGACATGTATATAATAAATAAGAAATAGGACATTTAACAAATATAAACTTAGATGATAGAAAGTTTTATGATTCACAATTCTACGAGAGAATTAATAAAGAGAGAGAGAGAGAGACTAATCAAATTATAAATATAAATACCATTAAAAAATATCATGTTCTGGCCCTGCAGTGTGAAACCAAGGCGAAGAAAGATGACGAATTCCATAATCCAAGAGCACTAATTAAAACACTGATAAGCACTGATAATCACAAAATAAAAAAAAACTTGTAATAAAATACGCGAATGATTATTAAACGAAGGGCGAGGGAAAAGCGAACTGATGCTTCAAGGACGCTTTGCCTTTCTCCTCACGAGAGGGGAAATGTCAAAGAGGAGTGGAGGGGATGGCGCGTGGAATGGAGGGGTTTCTTAAAAATATGGTGTGATTTAACCAGGGATTTAACGCACAACATAGGCGCCGGAACTGGGGGGGGGGGGGAAGGGTACATTGCCCCCCCCCCCCTGGCATCCTATAGGGGGCAAAATGTCTTCTTTTATTTCATTTATTTTTAAAAATGATATATTTTTACTTTTGAAAAATAAAATCTTCTAAATTAAAAAAAAAAGCGTAAGAAATTCATTTTTTTCCAAATCTTTTCCAAAAATTTTTGATAAAATCACTAGCAAATTTTTTAAAATTTTAATTTTATTAAAATTGTGATTTTATTTAAAATTTTTAAAGTTTTATAGTAGATTTGTTTTTGTTTTATACTATTTGAACATATTAAATTATTTTAACAGGAACAGGTAGATGAAGGCAGCCAGCAAAGAACAAAAACTTTATTTAAATATCGTCGACGTTTCGGGAACTCGTCGCTCCCATCTTCAGGACGATAAATTGTTAATGTTGTTTAGATTGATACATATAGGTCATGCAATTTTGTATGACCTATATGTATCAATCAATTTATCGTCCTGAAGATGGGAGCGACGAGTTCCCGAAACGTCGACGATATTTAAATAAAGTTTTTGTTCTTTGCTGGCTGCCTTCATCTACCTGTTCCTGTTGATTATCACTCAGCCATTAATTTCTTTTCAAATTAAATTATTTTAATTTTCTAAAAAAAAAATTTTTTGCCCCCCCCCCCCCCCCTGATTCAAATTCGTTCCGGCGCCCCTGACGCACAACACACAACTTTGCACTATCTTCGGTAAAAGAAAAAGAAAGTTGTGTAGATTTTTTTGTGTCGAGATATATTTAGTTTCCCAAAGCCCCTTAAATAAACCCCTGATAACAAATTATGTATATCAAACATAGTTCTCTGAAAAATGTTTTGAAAACATATGAAAAAGAATCGGACCAAGGATCAATAATGGATTTGTATTTCACTCCTCTTACCTCACTCGATTCCCGATCAAGAATATTGTTTTCAGATATATAAGTTTAATTAATTAATTAATTGTACGAATATTCTTGGTTGTTTTCTAATATAGATGAAGGTGTATATAATACTTATGTAGTGGACGCAGATATCCAAGGTGGATGGACCCTCCTTCTTCATTGTGCAGAAAAAGCTCAAACACCCCGATATTTAAGTAGTTTGGCTCTCAGCAGGAAATCTTCACTCGATGCTAACGTTCTGGCCTATCTTAGAGATAAGTTGCCAAGGTTTGTAAGCTAAAGAGAGCAACTTTTTTTCTTGTTTCCTTGCGAGTTTATTTTTTCAAATGAAACCCAGGTCTATTCTCTAAGCAAAAACGTTAACTTTTAACATTTGAAATCAGCGTTAATTCATTTTAACATTTCCTCGCCTCAAATTGCTATTTTGTAAGCAAAAACTTTAACCAAAGTTTTAAGATTTAGTCAATAGTGTTAAAAATTAAAGTCCAGGGGGGACTTTAATATTTTAACGTCGTATTTAATCCATCAAAATGGCGTCTTTAACCAAAAAGTAAGGTTATGATTTTGCCAGAATTGAGATAAAAGCAAACGTCGATGTTAAAACATGGTTTAGAGAATAACGCTGGTGTGTCAGATGACCTAGATTGAAAATAACAAATCAAGTTAGTAGTGCGCATAGTTACCTAGGGGTGTAAAAACACGAACAAGCAGAAAACAGAGCTATCTTCATATGGATCGTTAACAAATAAATGTTAACGTCGCTGTTAAAACTTGGTTTTAATAGAATATCATTTTTTAACGCTGATGTTATTACTTTACTTTTTAACATCCAATTTATGATATTAAATTTTAAAGCCTATTTTTAGAAAATAGACCTCTCGTGTTTTAAAACTCCCATTCAAGAAATTTGAAACGAAATCAATGTTAGATATTAAAATTATTCAGATAATCACATCTTGATTCAAATTTTTTATAAAGCAATTAATGGTATGCTCTATTTTCAGGTATGATATCGATTTGTCGTTTATGTTCCCTGTGGAACAAAAGAACTGCGTCCCGAGTGAAGACCGACCACCACCACCTCAAGTGATACAAAATGAACAAAAGAAAAAAGAAGGCACCCACTTAAACCCAAACATAAAAAATAAATTAAATGTATTAATGATGATGGTGATGATTATATTATGAAATTAAGGAAATTGTATTAAAAATAAAATACCAAATGTTTTGATAAAAAAAAAAACAACATCATTTTAATATAATAATAATAATCATTTCAATGTTTGTCATAATATATCATCATATATATTATATACATATATATATATATCTTCAATAAATATTTAGAGATTTAAAAAAAGATTTTTTTTGCTTTTTTTTTTGTGTGTTAAGATAGTAAATTCAGTCTCTTTTGGTTAATTAATTAATTAATAACAAACAAAAAATAATAATATTAAAGGAAAGACAAAAACAAAATGATTGCGAAAGTGGAAGAGTTGAAGAGGAAAATGCGTTAAAAGGAGATTTAAGATTAATTTTGTTTAAAGCTGTCACGACCGGGTATGACTGTTGATTTCAAAAAGGGTCATATCTTCGTCTTCGTCGTCTACCCCGAGGGGTGTCATCTCTACCACGTCATCGTTATTCGCTAAGATGCCGTATTTTCGTATTGCCCGTTTTCTTTTTAATCTAGAACAAAACAAAGAACTGTTAGTGTGGCATAAATTGGTCAGTCGTGTTTAAGAAAAGAGTTTCGTTCATATTTCGCGATTCCCACCACGCACATTGAACGGCGTACATGGGTCTTGCCAGGGGAGATTCGCCCCGAATCTCAGAGTGTGAAATGTACAATTAAATTTACGCTTGGAAATTCATACAAATTTTGGCCCAAATGGGGGTTTGGAGCACTTAAAGAGCCGGAATTGCAAAAAAATTCCATCTTAGCAGATTTTATTCGTTGATAGTTTGGGCTGGAGGTTGAAATTAATAAATAGGAGAAGAAAACCAGCGCCTCTTTTTCCACCATACATTTATTTGCAAATATTTCGGGTTGCAAAACGCCACCCATCATCAGTGCAGCAACTATATAAAGATAACAATATACAATATAAAATTAAATTAAATTATTATACAGAAAATATTTTTAAAAATTGGCTTACATAGTTTTGATGGTGGATGTCGTCTATATTTTTACCTCTGTTTGTATAAATGCTTGCCATTTTCATAGCGATGTTCTTAAAATAGGCAAATTACCAGCAATGAATGAGACGACTTTTTATTTTAGCATATATAAAAGAGGAAGGCGGGGAGAAAGGAAGATGCTTATGAGGATTCTTTTTTATACATATAAGTAATTATTAATAGAATATGATGAAAATGCGCTAAAATATTTTCTGTATAATAATTTTATTTTATTTTATATTGTATATTGTTATCTTTATATAGTTGCTGCACTGATGATGGGTGGCGTATTGCAACCCGAAATATTTGCAAATAAATAGTGTAGTATAATATACACTGTATATGGTGGAAAAAGAGGCGCTGGTTTTCTTCTCCTATTCATTAATTTTAGATTTTATATTGTATATGTAGCTTGACAGATACGCTCAAATTTTTAATTAAGATAATGAACGTATTTAATTCATTCCCATCAGATATGACGTCATTCCATTTTCCGTCAAAAGTTTCAACTTTAAATATCGTCAAGGAAGTAAATAATGATTTACACTTGAATGAGTAATGCTTGCACAATTAGCACAGGATATATGCTTTAGATTAGAATTTAAAATTTATCTTAATGCGGTTTTTTGAACATTTATGGAATTCCTTGAGATTGGAAATTAATCCATTCTTATTGAAATACACATAAAATAGTAGATTCATTCTTGGACTGTAGAAGGTTCAAGTGATTATCTTATTAATTTGTATTTCAAGAAGTTGTAGAAAAAAAGACTTGGAGTTCTCCTAAAAAATTAGCCAATTCTCATAATTTTTATTATTTTTTTCATTTGAAAGATTTAATTATATTATAATAACAATTAATTAGCTTTAATTTTTCATATGGCAAGTCAAAACTTAATACTTTCTAATGGAATGGATTTTTTTGCTCCTCCCTTTTTGAAAGTATTTTTCCTGGATTCTCCATCATATCCTTTGTAAAGACTGTAACGTTTCGCTTAAAAATTCCGACGGGAAGATGGCCAAACAGAGCGTGACAGACGGACACTTCGCTATTATATATATATAGATTATTATTTTGTTCAAATAATAATATATTGCTTTAGATAGTATTATCTTAAAAAATACAATAATAATTCTAATAAAAGAAAATGGTGATTAATTTTATTATTCCTATGATAAATAAATTCAATTATCGTGAGAGGAGTTGAAAGTTTGGCAATAAAAACTCTGGGGAAAAAATTTGGAATTCTCTTTCAAGTAGAAAATGAATGAAAAGCGATCTGTTTGAGCAACTTCGAGGAATTTCGAAATGAAGTTTTGCACCCTTATGAAGACCATTAGTGAGAATGCAGAAAAAATAGCCCAGTCCAAGGAAAAACATTTGTATAATTTACTTATTTTTATTGATTTTTTTTAAATTTTCTGCGTAGATTGTGTTTTCTTGTCAAATTAGAAAATCAAAATTGTGAGTTTAATTTATTCTGGGGTCCAAATAATTGACGACTTTCATTCCTTTGTGGATCAATCGAAACCGAATTTCAACATTTTTGATTTGTGTAGGAGATTCAAAATAATTCGATAAAAATCAGCTTGTGTGAATTTTTGCATTTTTTCGATAAACCTGGAAATCTTAAAAAAGATTTGTGTGAATTTTAACAATCATTTGTTTTGAAAAGACAATAAAAGTTAATTTTTTTCTCTCTCGGTATATTCTTCATTATAGGCTTTGTTTTAAGAACGATTAAATAAAATTAAAAACGAGAATGGAAGATATTTATTTCATCATTTTCTCGTTAATGCAACAGTGCATGTAATAGAGAGGCCTGTTCATAAAAAATCATTTGTTTTTATTTCATATAGACTAATAATAAATAGAATTTAAGCATCTTTTACATTCCTATAATGTAATTTTTTAAAGTGAGATAAGATTAAGCAATATTGGGAAATATTAATTAAATAATTTGGAATATAATAAATATAAAAATTATTGATTATTTAATGACAAATTAATTATTTTCAAATTTTTTGAAAGTGGAGGGACGTATCGCCTGTCTGAGCAGGTGTTCATCAGCCTCTGTGCAAGAACTAAGATAGCTTCATCATATAAATTAGGCAACAACCTGCGTTAATTATCCAACTAATCAAGATTTTTTTTTTTTTCAAATTTAATTATCTAATTCAGCTAAGTTAATTGATACTGTATATAAATTATAATAAGATGAAATGTTTCAAGCAAAGCATTTGAAAATCAGACTAATCAAAACATCCCCAAACTCCTCATTTACCAAAAGAAAATACCTTTAATGACATTAGAAAAAGAGAATTTTTTATTTATTCATTACATTCTCGATTATTAACTATCAATAATTAATTAAATGATATTACCTGATTAGTTTGAAAACAATATATAGTATAACGAGAGCTCCAAGTCCGATAAAAACGTAGAATCCTCTGAGAAGTGCTCCATTATTGATGTTGGACGGCCAATCTGTGTTTGCCTTCACATTTTCATTTTCATCTTTAAAAATGATTTCGGTAGAATTCATTTGATGTCCGTTGGAGACAGGAGCCGGAGGTGCAGCAGGTGCCGGAGCAGGAGCATTTTCTGAGGAGAGTTCCTTCTCCTTAGGCTCTTTTGGAGATTCATTTTTCTGGGGTTCCTCTTTAGGCACCGGTTTTGGGTCCTTTATCTCCTTTTCTATATGACTTTCTTCACCTGCTTCATTATTTACATTCACACTTGATTTTATATTTGATCTCACTTCATCATTTGAATGGACATGATTAATAAAATAAAATGTCAAAATCATATTGAATAAAATTAATTTAATAACGTTTTTGGACATTTTCACTTTTGGTTTGCATCTAGTTTTAAATAAAATAAGATTAATTCATTGGGAATAAACAAATAGAAATCAGATAATGTCATGTATAGGTATTAAAAAAGAAAAAATATTCTCAAAAAATATAAATTTAAACATAACAGTTGATTGCGTGATGAAGTATGAAGTGGAAAAAAATGAACAAGTTCTTAAAACAAACAGGGCTGCCAGCTAATGTCACTAAAATAAAAGTAGAACGCATTTGTTTAAAATACAAAATTTAGAAAGACCGGGCAAGAAAACAATTGTCTTACAAAATATATTTTCTAAAATTAATTATATTTTCCAAATTTTTAAAATTAATTTTCATTTTAAAGTGCTAAGTTCAGTTTTGTAATTAAAAACTAACCTTACCTTAATCGGAGGAAATATAAAATAATAAAAAACTGAATTGAAATTTAAAAATAATGAAATTTTTAAAGTATATATTGATTAAAAAAATTCCCGTTTTTTTAAATCAGTCATCCAAATATTCTACTAAAAATATTTATAAATTGTCATTATTAACTAAACCAAAAACTCTCATTTCTTTTAATATAAACCAGAGATTGGATTTTTCAACAGTTCCAAAGGCCGAATTATCAGAAGAAATTGCCAATTGTAATGTAGGAACAATCGGCCACATAGATCATGGAAAAACTACTTTGACAGCTGCAATTACAAAATTTTTAGCTAAAGAGGGTAATTATCAAAAAAATTTCAATTAAATGTATGTAAACTAATGTATTTTGAATTTCTTTTTACTTAGGTAAAGCTAAATTTGTATCCTACGATGAAATTGACAAAGCGCCTGAAGAGAAAGCAAGAGGAATTACTATTAATATAGCTCATATAGGATATAAAACAGCAAAACGCAGCTACGCTCATACAGACTGTCCTGGACATGCTGATTATATTAAGAATATGATTTCTGGAGCTTCTCAAATGGATGGTGCAATTCTTGTAATCGCTGCAACCGATGGGGCAATGCCTCAGACACGAGAACATCTCCTATTAGCCAAACAGGTAAATTTAACATGATTATGAGTATTTTGATGGCGGCCCATGGCTTAAATGTTTTTTTTTTATTCAGGTTGGAATTAAACATATAATTGTTTTTATTAATAAAGCAGACATCGCATCGGATTCTGAGACTTTAACTCTGGTTGAATTAGAAGCTCGCGATTTATTAAATGACTTTGGATTTAATGGCGATGGCTGTCCTGTGATTTGTGGCTCTGCTTTGTTATCGTTACAAGGAGATGAGAAATCTCCATACGGAGAGGAATCAATTCGGAAACTATTACAAGCAATGGATGAATATATACCAAACCCAGAACGAGATCTTATTTCTCCTTTTTTACTTCCAATCGATAACTCATTTACAGTCACTGGACGTGGCACAGTTGTCGTTGGAACAATTAAAAGAGGAATCATTAAAAAAAATGCCGAATCACATTTATTAGGATTTGATTTTGAAAAGAAATGCACTCTGGCCGATATTCAAGTGAGTTGATTTTTTTTAACGCAAGTATTATATTATCTTTTCTATCATACAATGATCGTTATCAACCGTTATATATATATATATATATATACTAGGGTGAGCCGAAAAACCTCTTTTTTTTATTTCGTAATAGGGCGGAAAAGTTGCGAATTATATAGACAAAAAAAAGAAAAAAAAATTATCAAAATCGGTTGACTCTTCTTCCGGGCATAGGCCCCAAAGTTTGACAAAATATGAAAAAACTTCATTTTTGCAATTATTTTTTTAATTTTTGAATAAAACACAATGTTCATATGTTCAAAAATAAAAATACTGTAACTATTATATAAAAAAAAAACTCGTAAAAATTGAACTTTTTCATTATTTTGGCAAATTTCGGGGCTTATGCGCGACCGGAAGATATCAAATGATCTAAACCAAATTAAAACAATGTTTTTAGGCTCATTTTGAAGGCTTTTCAAACTATAACATTACGAAAACATCTAATGTATAAATCAACTTGTCAATTTAGTCAAGTTTTAAATTTTGTTTAAACATTGAATTTTATTTTAGATTTTTAAACAATCCGTTCCTGCTGCAAGAGCGGGAGAAAATGTTGGTGTATTACTTCGTGGAGTCAAACTCAATTTAGTTGAAAGAGGAATGGTTCTCTGTGCAAAAGACTCATTAGAATTTACAAATCGTTTTCGTGTTCAAATTTATTTCTTAACCTTGGGCGAAGGTGGACGAAAACGACCTATTCAATCGGGATATATGCAACAAATGTTTTCTAATACATGGAATATGGTTTGTCGAGTTGATCTCGAACCTGGAACAAAGATGATTATGCCTGGAGAGCATGCCCAAGTGATTTTAACTTTACTTAGGAAAATGCCCATGACAATAGGACAAGGGTTCACTGTGAGAGAGAATAAAAAAATGGTGGCCACGGGTATCATCGCGGAAATTTTGCCTACTATTACTATTCACAAGAATTTAAGCAAAATAAACCCAATATGTTAGTTTTCTACCATGGGCGTCCGCAGGGGGGGGCAACCAGGCACTTGCCCCCCCCTGGAAAATTAAAATGATACAAAAAAATGTATAAAACAAAAAAAAAAAATACAAAAAAACCTTTCACAGTATATATCCACCTTGCCGCAGTGAGAAAGCTTTAAATACTAAGAGATGTATAACATTATTAATATCAAAATACGTTTTTTTTTAACTTATCTGGAAGTGACTTGCCCCCCCCCTGCAAAAAATCCTTGCCCCCCCCTGCAAAAATCCTGCGGACGCCCTTGTTTTCTACATATTGAGTCGATATTTTTATTATGTAATCATATTGTATATAATTTTTTTTTTTAAATAAAATATTTATATTTGTATAGTCTATTGTATAATTTAATCTTCAAGCTTTCTTGATACAGAAGACAGAGGTGTTGGCAGCCAATATGTGAGCCTCTATATTAAATAATAACTGGAGACGTTTCGGCTTTATTCTACTAATGCCATCATCTAATGTATATAAGTTAAGAGAAAGTTGTGTGCTGTGCGACCATCACACCAGATTTTATAGAAAAGGAATACGAATAGAAATTTTTTTTTCGCCTTCAATAAAAAATGTACAGGATTTGATTAGAATGAAATTCTTAGAGTTTTGGAAAGAACAAGAGAGAGGATTATTTTATTATCTTAATAATTTCAAAAAAATATATCTTTTTATATCAAGAAAAATATTTATTTATAAAAATGCTATCATCGTTTTAAATATAAACTATATTAAATTTATTAACATTTGTTTATTTAAAGAAAATAAATGAAAAAAAAAGAACATCAACTTATACATAGAATGGAAGGAACAAATTTTCTTTGTTCTTAAAAATTAAAGACTAATATAAAAAAAAATGTGAAAAACATGAGTAATTGGTAGTTAGTATTTAACAAACCTCTCTTGTTTAACAAACCTGTTGTGTTTTATTTTTAAGAAAAGTTAAGAAATATCAAAAAATATTAACAAGAGAGCACGCACAGCCTTTTATTATTTTTTCAATGGCTTTAATTAGAATTTTTTTTTTTTTTTTTACCAAACTTCCTCACTTTCAATGACTTGAGGAGCGCTGGATTCAGAATTGAAGGTACGGACGTCTTCACCGCCAAATCCTCTACCCGTGAAACTTGCTCCGCCTCCGCCTCCATTTGTAGCATCACTTTGGAGCCATTCCGGAATTTCTTGTTTAGCCTGTATTAAAGAAAAGTATAAGATTAATTACTAAATCTTAATTGCATTTATTTTCTAATAAAATAAGTAAAATAAATAGTGTGGTGCAAAAAAAAAGTGAAACACTTTGTCTTTTCTTAAACATTTAATATGAAATAATTATAAATTTCTAATAAATTTAACACAAATCCACAACATTTTAATAAATAATTACAATTTAAATAAAACAAAGACAAAAATGTCTAAATTTTTTTATTAACGCCAAATTTCTAAAATTAATTGATCTACAGTATTACAATTTGAACGGAAAAGAAAATTTAAAAAAAATTCTAGTTAAATCATTAATTTAATAAAAAAACAAAGCCCTTTACCTGTCTTAAAACATTTACGAGATCTCTGGCTATTTGTGAATCACTATCTGGGTCATAGAATGAAGTGGCTTTTCCACGATTTCCAACTCGACCAGTACGTCCAATTCGATGAACATACTCGTCAATAGTTTTTGGGAGATCAAAATTGACGACGTGATTGACACCTTTGATGTCCAAACCCCGGGCAGCAACTGCAGTAGCCACCAAAACTGGACAACGACCACTTTTAAAATCGGATAGAGCTATTTCCCGTTCACGTTGAAGACGATCGCCATGGATCGAAGTCGTTGGGAATGAACTTTCCGAAAGATAAAGAGCAATAAAATCTGCAGTCCGTTTCATTTCGACGAATACCAAAGTTTTGTCTTCCTCTAGAAAAAAAAGTATACGATAAATTAAAAAAATTTGACCTTTTTTTTATTATGATATTAGTGATTTTGAAAATAATATATAAAATAAATTACCTGCTCTTGAAACGACTTCGATTAATTTATCTCGTTTGTCAAATTTCTTAACAAGATGGAATGTTTGTTCGACATCTTCACAAGCGCCTCCCACAATGCCCACAGTTAAAAACAAATAATTGTTAAGGAATTTTTGGGCCAGCATTTGGATTTCTTCGGGAAAAGTTGCTGAAAACATGAGAGTTTGACGATCACCCTAAAAAAGAAGAAAGAAAAAAATACATTATTTAAGAGATAATAATATAATAATAAAAATAAATTATTTATGGTAGATTTTAAAATAATAAATATTTAAAAAGGAAATAAATCGAATAACATTTTGATAAAAATAAATATCAAACTTAAGGCTCTTCAGGAGGCAAGCTCTTCGCATATTTTTGCCGAAAAGATGGCGTTAAGGGTCTTAAAAATTTAGACAAAAAGCCCAACCAACTATTATGAAAATTTGCCAATAAATGGCAGCACTATACAATAAATGCCTTTTTAAGTGCCTATTTTAATCATTTTTAGTGCTTAGTTGCCTGCCTATTTTAAAGATTTTTAGTGCCTATAAATCCGAGCCCTAGTTATAAAATTTATTTACAGTGTATTTCAATTTTTTAAATGAAATAAAAAAAAAAAAAATTTGGGCCCCCCTTGACCAAGTCCTGGGACCGCCACTGAATGGCAGGATCGTAGGGCTATATTTAGATCTGATAACGCCGGGCCGGCTGTTAGACTAGCCTGCCATCTTTTGCATGAGTGCTGAACTATTTGGACGTTAATTTTTACATAAATAAATTTTTTTTTACTTTTCCACCATTTCATTTAATTACATAACTAATTATTATGGGTTGGATATTAATGAACTAATTATTATAGGTTGGATATTAATAATTTTTAGATTATAAAATTTTTTATAATAGAATTTAGCCCTTGATCTGTGGCTCAGTGAGAAGAGCTTCCCGCGCCGGAGTCCCGGGTTCGCTTCCCGTACTAAGCGAGAAAAATTTATTTCATTTGATTTGACTAGAAATCATTTGAAAGAAATAGGGATGGAGTCTAAATGGCCTTAGATGCCGAAACGTTAAAAAAAAAAATAGAATTTTTTTGGCATTTTCTATATAATTATAAAAAAATATTTTTTAATTAATCGTAATTTTAAAAAAGCAGTCTATTATGTAAATTGCTAATGAATTTAAATCATTAAAAAAAAAACCGCTTAAAAAAATACTTTAAAATGCCTCAGTAGTTTCGATTAAAGATTCATTGTGTCCTCCTGGAGCCCTTAAATTATTTAGAGAAATTGTTTTTTTTTTTTAAATTTTTTGAAAAGCCACATCTTTGAAATATAAATAAATATATAAGAAATATTTTACCGAAGCCACCATAGATTCATGATTCAAGAGATTTTCGATATCTGGTAGAAAACCCATATCAAGCATTCTATCAGCCTCATCAAGAACCAAAAAACGCAAGGAACTAAATTTGACACGTCCACGTCTCATAAAATCTAAAAGTCGTCCTGGAGTAGCAACCAAAATATGACAGCCTTTCTGTGAAAATAAAAAAAAAGCACGAATTAACTCGGATATTTCTGTATTTAAAAGAAACAAAAAAAAAAAAAGTTTAGATAAAATAAAACAAGTATGCTTCCATGCCACCAAAATATTCGCAATTCCAATTTACTTAAATGAATTTTATTATTGCCAAAATATAGTGACTATATTCTATTTTATTTTATTTATACCAATAAATTCCACATCTTTATATCAAAATCATATTTATATCTATATATCGCCTGGTGAGAGTCATAGTGGCGAAAGTCAGAAAATTCAATTTTTGAGTTAAGCCTACCAAAGAGGTTGTTAAAACGCCTTCTCTTTTGAGTGCCAAAGTGGCAAAAATATATTTCCACAATCACGTAAAATACAAAATAATTAATAGGTTGGAGGGAAAGTGGTGTAGGTTTTACGTGAAACATATTTATAAGTAAAAATTATTTAGTATCTGTGAGATTTCACCAAGTTATAAATGAAAGAAATATTTGAATTTATAACTCGATATATTTCGGGCTATTAATCCATCTTCAGGAGTACATGTGACTGCCCGACTGCACTCTTGAAGATGGGTTAATAGCCCGAAATATATCGAGTTATAAATTCAAATATTTCTTTCATTTATAACTTACAAGTTAGTGAAATCTCACAGATACTAAATAATTTTTATACAAAATAATTTAACTTTCCAATGACATTTCGCGGACCTCCTTTTGGGAACAGGGATGCCAGATGTCCCGGATTTCGCGGGACAGTCCCGCGCAAAAGTGAAATGTTCCGCGTCCCGCATAAGCACGCAAATGTCCCGCAGATAAAAAAATTATTATATAATATTAAAATAAATTAATATAATTTTATACAAAAACTAACAAAAACTTAAATATTATATCAATTTAAAAGAAGTTAAAATGTACAATAAAAAAAAAAAAAAAAAAATGAAGGTGTAGTTATTTTAAAAGAAGTGAAATCAAGTGAGAAATATTGAACATTTTCGAATAAAATATATAATTATAAGTAAAAACAAAAACTTATTATAAATAGGCCTACTAGTTATAAAAAAAAATTAATTACTTTTGTTATTTTTTTAGCTTCCTTTTCAATTGTTTTTTTTTTGTCCCGCAAGACCAAATTTTAAATCTGGCATCCCTGGTTGGGAACCATTGATGTATTGATATGAAATATATATTTCTAAGTAAATTTAACACAAATACAAATCATTTTAATAAATAATTAAAATTATAAAAAAGATATTAAATTTACTTAGATATGTATAAGATATATCATGTTTAATAAATTACTGCAGCGGTTTCCAAACATCATGTTATTACGCCTCCCTTAAAAATATTCAATCTTATGACGTCTCCCTCCTCCCCCCCCCCATTTTAAAAATAATCTGGTGTGACTGGCGCACAGCACACAACTTTCTCTTACCTTCGGTAATCGAATGTTGTGTACTGTGCTTGTCACACCAGATTTTTTGTGTCGACATGTATTTAGTTTCCGACAGTACGGTACATTCGATTTTCAAGATGTAAAATTTTTTTTTATTTTTAAAAAACATTCACACTTTTTTCTCATTCACACTCACACTCACACACACATTCACACTGTCTTTTCGGCAACTTAGGCCATTTAAGACATTTACGATAACCGTTATTTATGAATTTATATATATTAGGGTCCAGGCATTTTTATTTAAGCCATCTGGTATCCAGATGGCTTAAATAAAATCATCGGACTGCCTGGGGTCCGAACCCGCGACGTTTGGTATATGAGGTTAGCACGCTAACCTCTACGCCATGCCCCGAGGGCAAGATGTAAAATTTATAAGTATGACAAAATATTTATATTTTGTTACCATGGCAACCATTTCTCCTATCTTTTCTATGGAGAACAAGAGTAAAGTGGTCTTCAGAAGATTTCAATCACAAAATGAGAATATACATTTTAAAGAGAATCTAAAAAATAATTGATTTTTGAATTTTAAAAAAAATCGTTGGAGCAAATTTTGAGAAAATCGAAAAAAACTGAAAAAGTGCATCAGTAAAGTACTAGTGCTCTTTGGTCGATTTTGGTCAAAAGCTTCGTGTCACGTCCCATGGGGGTGCCTAACTTAAATATAAAATTTCAACCTCCTAACTCTTTTCGTTCTTGAGATATTTTGTTCACAGACACACACACACACACACAGACACACAGACAGACCATGTCGCGAAAACCACTTTTTTGGATTCAGGGGACCTCAAAACGTGAAGATCCATCAAAATCTGGACATCGAATTTTTGACATGAATCCAATACTTTCTCTCTCTATATATATTAACATATATATAGAGGTAAGAGAAAAGTAATAATTAGGGCTCGGATTTCGCCCTATTTGCCTTTTTTTAATTTATGGCTTAAAATTTAGGCCAATATGATATGTATACGTTTCATGAAATTCTGAATAAAATAAGAGGCATTTGTTAGTGCCTATAATGCCTATTTTGGCCGATTCTGGGTTTTAGTGCCTATTTCATCTATAAATGCCTTTTTTAGTGCCTATTTTAAGTTCAATTAGCCATTTTCATTTTTTTTATGAGCTATACATAGCCTAAATTTAAAATTTTTTTGAATTATCAAGAAAATATTTCAAAGGGGAGGGAAAGGGGGTAATCACCCCCCCCCCCCGAGATTTGAAAAAAAAAAAATTTTTTCCGAAAAAAAAAAAAAAAAATTTATGTAAAATTAGTACTTAAAAATTTGATTTGTATTTATATTTTGGCAAACAAGTACAGAATGAGCCTTTAAATTACCGAAATTAAGAAAAAATTGTGTGCTGTGCGACCAGTCACAACAGATTATCAAAAATAAGACATCACTTTTTTAAATTTTTTTATATTATTTCTTAAATAATGCCTTTTAAGTGCCTTTTTAAGCGCCTTTTTTCACAATAAATGCCTTTTTAAGTGCCTATTTTAATAATTTTTAGTGCTTAGTTGCCTGCCTATTTTAAAGATTTTAAGTGCCTATAAATCCGAGCCCTAGTAATAATACAAAAACAAAAATTTGTAATTCTATTTTTTATTAATTCTTATTTATTATTTTATTTACAAATTAGTGTGATGTGGATGGATGGAGGACAGCAGTCAGGTAGGTAGTCTCTTTTTAATAAAACTGACTCCCTGCTGTCCTCCACATCACACCAATTGATATCTCACAGCCACATTCCATCAATTTTATTTACAAAACTAGCAATCATTTGGAAAATTGCTAGCTGTGGTTAATATTTGCACCTTTTCCTAGACTAGTCGGTTAGAGGTCTTCCGAAGTAGAAACTAAGTATTACGTTTTTTTGACGCGCAACTGAATTAATATTTGTCGCACATTTTCTGATGAAACTACACTTGTGACGGAAAAACCACATTTGAAATCTCCTGGTTCTACAAGAAACCAAAGTGGGGTGATTTTGAAAGATAAATTTATAATAGCATTTATTTTCCTGTCTTTCGACATAATCCAAGCTCCTAAAAACTTTCAAAAGTCACTCTTTCTTCTTTTAATCAACTCAACAAATTCTCAAATCCGTAATAATTTCTGTTTGGTTCCTAGCCTGGTGGTAGCTGGGACCATTTGCAAATTAAGAGGTTAATTGTATTTTTTGTCTTACCGCAATTTGATTCGCCTGGTGAAAGGTTGCCGTCCCTCCATATGTCACCATTGTTTTAATTATTGACCCATGAGCAAATTTCCTTGCTTCATTATGGATTTGAATTGCTAATTCTCTTGTAGGGGCCATAATAATCGTGTGAGGCTCCGCACATGATCCAGAAATCAACTCCCGAGGATCTTCAAGAAGAGTATTAATAATGGGTAAAAGAAAAGCTGCTGTTTTCCCGGAACCGGTTTGAGCACAAGCCATAATATCACGGCCAGCAAGAATAATGGGAATTGCATGTTTTTGCACAGGTGTCGGTTTTTGATATCCTGATTTTTTAATATTTTCCACAAGATATTCCCGAAGACCAGAATTATGAAAGCTCTGTAAAGCTTGAGGAACATTTTCACCGGAGACCTGAAATTATATAAAGATAAATTTATTGTTAATATTTAATTTAAGGAAATTTAAGGAATTAATTGATTTTTGATACTTACATTAACATCAATTGAATCATAATTAGCAAAATTGATGCCTGAAGTAATTCCAGCGTTGAAAATTTCTTCTTCAACTTCTGTTGGATCCGGCGGAATATAAGTGACTCGTTCACGTTCTTTAAATAAAAAAAATCATTTCATTAATTTTTATCAGGTATAAAGAAAAGACTAAAGAAGGTTGCAGCCTTATATTTTATTTTATTCTTTCAGTCTACCTGAAACGTTTCGGTTCCAGGGTTTTGTATTATCGTCAAGGTCTGGACTGAAAACTGTGTGATAAAGGATTATATATATTAGGGTGTTTCATTTGAACCAACATTTTGTTTTCCCGGACCCAATGAAAGTTTGTTCCAAACATCGAAAAAAAAAATTCCCTCGATGTTTCAGCCCTTAACCTCTCCTCTCGATCTTTGAATTTATCATTTAAATAACATGTAAATCATTGTTTTTTTTTTTAATTGTTATAGCTCAGTTCGGTTTTATGATTTTTCATTGCGATTAGTCACAATCTGTATGGATTAGACAGTCTTTAAAATGTTCAGTATTGTTTTATTGTTACTTGAACCGTTTCTCGTTTCATCGGTGTCGTTCTATTTCCATGAATTTTTATGAATATTGTCATATTTTCTTTGTTATTAACAAAGATACACCAGATGGCTTAAATAGAAATGCCTGAACCCCCAATAGATATATTTCATTACAACGGTTATCGTCAAAGTCTTAAATGGCCTGAGTTGCCGAAAAGACTGTGTGAATGTGTGTGTGAGTGTGAGTGTGAGTGTGAATGTGAATGTGAAAAAAAGTGTAACAAAGATACAATAAAAAACATATGGAAAAACTTACAAGAAATTAAATTTTCTACAAAAAATGTCCCATGAAATATTTAGCTCCAAGTGCATTATTCACAAGATATATTCAGGATGTTTTTTAGAGATAATTCATGATCATAGGAAAAATTATCCATCTTGTTTAAAAAGCGCATTGTAAATATGAATATATATTCTATCAGAATGTTAAATTTCTATCGTCTCTAGTAAGTTTCATTTCATAAATATCACCTAATATGTTTTTTTTTAGAGACTTCCTGACAATTACTAAGTTTGGAAGGTAAAAAGTTGAAAAATAATTCGATAACGTTAATTTTATCGAAAATAGGCCTTAACTTAACTCTTAACATTTTTTTTTTTTTTTAATTTTTAAAAAATACTTTCCCCTATTTATGATATTGGCTGTGATCAAATGATCACTAAATTATATCTAAATGGGTTTAAAAACTATTTAAAAAACGTTTTTTTTTTTTTTTTGCGTGATCATATGATCACGGTAGGCGTTAAAGGGTTAATAGGTAATAAGCTAAATTTAAGAAATAATACAACTAAAGTTGAAATTTAATGAATTTTTCAATTCTCAATATATTAAACTAAATATATCTGTATGTGAATAACGCACGTGAGCTAAATATTTCATAGGACATTTTTTGTAGAAAATTAAATTTCCTCCAAGTTTTTTTTTTGTAGCTTAAAAGCCGTTCTGTTAATAACAAAGAAAATATGACAATATTCATGGAAATAGGACTTTCGAGGCCGACACCGAATTCGAGGGAACTTAATTCCTCAAACCAATATAAAACTCAACTTCTTCAATTATAATAAAGAGAATGAATTTAGAGTTGTAATTATTCAAATGATATATAAAAAACCCCCCCCCTTAATTATCAACCTAAAGAGTATTTTATCAGAAAGAAAATATATAATACTCAGGTTTCTTGTAATCTAAAACTGACTATTTGGCAGAATTTAAGATAGCCTAAGAAGAATTGAGAAGCTCATTTCAAAGATGACTAATAACTTAAAATATAAATATGGGAAAACGAATTTTGACTTTTCAATTTCTTTAAAATAAATACTAATAAATTAATTTTAATTTCGATAATAAACTATATGACTATATATAATTTTTTATATTATATACACTGCGCGTGAAAAAAAACGTATTAAAAAACCTGTTCTAATCTATCTTAAAACTTTCGACCGATGGTTCTCGTTGAAACATTTTGTAAATTAAAATTAAATATACAAATTAATTTAATTTGTATTTATAATTTTAACTTAAAATATTTTACACATTTTTAAGTAAATTTAACACAAATACACATCATTTTAATAAATAAAAATAAAAATAAAAATGTAAAATAAAAATAAAACAAATTTCTCTAAATAGGCCTATATTTAACATTTACTTAATATCTCCTAAACACGAATTAGAGTGTTTTTAAAAAGTCAAAAAGTCGACTTTCAGAAATGATTAATCGATTCTGAGAATCGAAAATTATCAGGTCTATTCCAAAATCGAAAATCGACTTTCCGACCGCCTTTCCCATCCCTATACTACTTTCTTTAAAATTTAAATAATCAAACTAGAAAACGAATCGAGTTCTTTAATAATGACGGTCAAAAGTACTAGGTGAGTCTCCTCTTAAATAATTTTATATTTTGTATAAGTGAAGTTTATAATTTTCAATACTCAGGATTATAGGCGCTTATGGCTGATGAGGATTTTTAAAAAGAGCAAAATGATAAAAAATAATCTTACCCGGCTCTGTCGGTTTATCGCCTCCATCGTTATCTTGATTGTCATCATCTCCATCGCCACCTCCGAACCTTCCTCCACCTCTTCCACCTCCGCGACCACCTCTTCCTCCTCTTCCTCGACCTCTGCCACCTCCTCGACCACTAAATCCATTTGTTTCTTCATCGTTCTCATCCATGTTATCACCACCGCCCCTGTTATAATCGTCAAAATCTCCGTTTCTCATTCCGCCACCCCGACCACCTCGGCCGCCACGTCCTCCACGACCTCTTCCCTCTACCCCGAGATTTAAATCCATCTTCTGCATCTGGCAGTCTTTCATAAGAGCAATCGTCAAATTGTCCTGATATTGGAGTGTCGTTCCATTCTTTATTAGGAGGATTTTCTTGCCATCCATCATTATTATCTTTCCATCCATTTTCATTATCTCCTGGACTTTTTTCTTCACAATCGGCCATACTAAATCCTCGGCCACGTGAGCGTGTTGTCTCCTTTCTTCCACCTGAAAATTAAAAAAATTAAGTGTTTTATATAAATTTTATATTCAAGATTAAGAAATAGAAATGAAGGCTATTGAACCAGTAAAAATATCTAGCACATTTTGCAGATATTTCAGTTTCAATGATATGACCGTGCAGTCAAATTTAAAATTTTAATGATATATAACTGATAGTGAAGGTGCCAAAAATAATTCAATTACCTGAGTGTATTCGTCGTCCCATTCATCACTCATTATGTGTCGAGACATGTATAAAACTAAAAAAAAAAAAAAAAATTAAATTAGTTTCTTATAGCTATCTTAAAATTAGTAGCATATTTAAACAAAGTTATTAAAATTATAAACCATTTAATAGAAATGAGTTGAGAAACAGCTACAGTGTGTTATATTTTAAGGAAATAGC